>JAQQBS010001423.1:5205820-5220137 GCA_030347275.1 Microctonus aethiopoides
GTAAATGGGTGTATACTGTATTTGTTTTGTTCATTTTTCGACTTATCCACCATATTGAATATTGCCCAGAATAGGCTCCGCCCCTAGGTAAAATCCCAATTGATTGCAATATTCTAAAAGACGTTTCGAGCTGTAGGATAACAACTAAAGATGGATACACATACAACGAATTTATTCGAATTCGTTCACCCTCATTGGATTTATGTATGTATACCCACCTTTAGTAATCGCATTTTCAAATACAGTCGACTCCCTATTTGAGTCGCACATCGAGCTATAAGTTCCGTGAAAAACGAAACGAGAGTAGGAGTTGGCGTATAATTTTTATCCTCCTCCACTAGATTGCCAAAGTGAGGAAAAATGATCATTCCATCGTTAGGACCGTGCAAAAATACAGCCCCGCCATCTGGTGTTCAATTTTAACACTTTCCGTACTGTATCAGCTAAGAGGTGGTGGTGGAAAGCATAAACTTAACCTCCAACCGGCGGATGAATTCAAAAAAACGAATGACTGTGACAAGTATCATGACATTTCTATGCTAAAACTAATGCTTAGGTTAAGTAAAGTCAAAATATTGTAGTGCAAATAACAATCCACTTTGCCCTTTGAATTAATTTATGCTAGGCTATAGGAAAACGATAAAATTGATACGGACTACTTTTTGTTGCATTTGAACAATGCAGAACACAACATTTCTGAGAGCTCATGTTTGTTGTACGTCTGTATCATAAGCGTATTGAAAATTCAATGGCAATCTGCTGTCACAATCAAAAGTACAAAATTTCTCCACCCCATGCGCACGATCGTTCGTTCAATCCCCTCCATCGGCTTGCACGGTCCCAATAAGCGACAGTGGTGAGATAGAGTTTGACTAATAGCGGACGAGGGTTAAAAACATAACCATTGAATATAATATAGGGGAGAGTCCTCCAGTAGCATCAATCGCGCGCAACAGAAAATCTTTGTACTGGCAGTAAACCGTTCGCGGCATGTCGACGTCGCACGAGGTATTTGTTTAGATGATTGTTATGCACTAATGGCAACGAAACTCTTTGCTCCATATATTATAGAGTTGTAGAACCTACAACTTTCTGGTACTGGATGCCGGCCGGTTTTGGAGGACTTTCCCCGATACATGAATACACATTTAAAAATAATATTCCATTGATTGATAATCCATCATTCTAATTATCTAATTGTTATTATTTTTTGCTCAATATATAAAGGAATGATGAGTACTAATTTCCATATTTTTTTAATGATAAACAATTGTTTTTAATGGGATCGAAAAAAATGTATTGAATTCTGGCGGTAACAAGTAAAAAAAACCAAGTCTGCTATTGGCAGTCTAGCGGTGTGGGGTGAAAATCTCGCACCGATCCTCTCATAGAGTCCGTTTGTTTACTCGAAACTTACAGCCCGCATGTGGTGGGACACCAATAGAGATTTGACTGTAGTTGATGATTCAAATAGCCATGGAGAATAGAGTCTCTATTCTCTATGCAAATAGCATACGAGAATTGACGATAGTGCCACCTGGATTTTATGGTACCAAAGCTCAGTATCTTGTGCCGAAAAAACCTGAAACAGAGTTCTTTGTGCATCTATATTTTCGACACAAGCACTGAACAGTGATACCACTGCAGAAATAAACGGTGACGTTACTATAATTCCAAAGAGAGACTTGTCTCAGTCTTTTTACATATAATACTGTTGGCCAGCGCTCCCTCCAAAAACTTGATTGAATTGGTAGCATTGTCTTTTTGGTAGTTTACAAATAAAATGGCCGATATATGAGGCTATTTTATATGGAGATATAAAATATGTAATTTACGTGAAGTTAATAACTGCTAACTGAAAGTGGAGTTGTGATAAGCGCAAGTATCAACAGCGGCAAGTGTCCTAATCCTGACCATATTATTGATGATAGTGGAAAAATATAGTAAATAGAAGACGGTTGTCTTTTACCGTCGGTTGTCGTCGTGAGACGCCGCGGGGCCCTCGTAATACCGAAACGACGAGAGAATCACTGACACGATTGTGTGTTGCCTCCAATACACTCAAGAAGAAATATAACGCGGATAAACGACAAATACATATTCCTTTATTTTTTTGTGTATACGTTGGTGCGTACGGTGGCGCGGCAAACATACAAATAAGCAAGCATTTATTATCATTTAGGTAGGCCCTAAGACAATTTTTTATTGTAGAACCTCGAGGCGGGAGAGGAAGCACGAGTGCGGGTGAGAATTATCAACTAAAATTTACAATCTGTCGTGCGCGGTGAGTTCCCACACGGCAAAACACATCGGGGGATTTTTTCGTGCTTTGAGTGAAATAGCCTCTTGGAGGCCCAACCACGCGCTTTTGACCATCACGAGAATAATAGCGTCCCATAGAGGGACGCAGATATGATACCCACTATTGAATATTACAGCCGAGATACTGGAGTGTGACGGGTATATTTACCTGGAGCCGCTCAAGATACTTCCCGCCGACCAATTCGTCGTTGTGGAACGAGTCGGCGCGGAGGATGCGTTGACAGAGTGCGTGGAGGTGCCAACGAGCAGCACGGTGGCCAGTGAAAGTGATCCCGATCACGCTACCCTAGCCAATATGTGCACAACTCCTGGTAATGCAGGCACTGGTTTTGGGTATGCGTGGTCGTTTGGTGCTCCAGGAACAGAAACGCGAGAGAATAATCAGGGCGAATTGTCGGCTAATATTAGCTACGCAGTTAATAATAATCAAGATCAAAGTACCAGTCAAAAAATTCAGGTTGATATTAAACCAGCAAAGGTAATTAATAGTACAACGCGACGACCGGTATTTACGATGAATGAAAATTGTCAACAAACACCAACAACTCATCATGGTCATACTGGAGCTCACAATCAAACAACTCATGCCACCCATGCACGTGTAAAAAAGCATTCTGATGTATTTACATTAACTTGCGACAAAGGAGGATGCAATTGTGATGCAGCCCATTCAACACCAGCACAAACTATTTTTCCCAATACATTAGTTTTCACAACTGGTGATAAACACGCGATGAGTAAACAATTTATGACGCCAATCGGGCCACTTCATCTTACAGCTGAAGAGTGCAATGAAATATTGATGAAAAGAGCTGCTGCAGCTTCAAATCAATCAACTGCTAATAATGTGTCAACAAGCCAAGCAGACACGGCTACACACTTTGGTCATGTGCTGACACACGTGAATTCAACACAGATCGAAACTAAGGTTAAACAGCAACAAGACATGGGTAGTCAAGTTCGTGTACCGAAAGAGAGACCATATTCATGTTCTGAGTGTGGCAAATCATTTCTCCTCAAACATCATCTTACTACTCATGCTAGGGTTCATACAGGCGAACGGCCACATATCTGTGTCCATTGCGGCAAAAGTTTTGCGCACAAACATTGTCTTCATACCCATTTACTTTTACATAGCGCAGAGAGACCTTATCAATGTCGAGAATGTAAAAAATCCTTTACCCTGAAGCATCACCTTGTTACGCACACGCGTGTACATACTCGAGAACGGCCATTCGTTTGTCCAGAGTGTGGAAGAGCATTTCCGCTTAAGCGTCACCTAGTGACACACAGTAAATTTCACTCCGGGGAACGGCCTTTTGTTTGTGGAGAGTGCGGCGAATCATTTTCACAGAAAGATCATCTAACAATGCATTCACGCTTCCACGGTAGTCTCCATCCCTTCGTATGTCCTGATTGTGGGGCAACCTTTCAGAGAAAATTTGAGCTTGTTAATCATGGTCGTCTTCATGGTCGTGTTCCGCACTCATGCACTGTCTGTGGCAAGGAGTTTTTACAGAAACGAACACTGCTTGCACACATGCGTTTGCATACTGGTGAAACACCGTTCGCATGTACGGTATGTGGTGAGGCTTTTGCCAGAAAAGTCGATCTTGTTGCCCATTCGAAAATGCACAATACCATCACCGATGAGAAAACGCTAACATGCAGGTACTTATACGATATATATTATTGTTTTTATATTCACATAACTTTTTGCGTATATTTTATTATTGAAAATTCCGAAAAATAAACAAAACCCCCGATGTTTTTTTTCTCCGTTAGAGAATGTGGCTTGGATTTTTCTAATCGAGAAGCACTAACTTTGCATTTGAGGTTGCACACGGGTGACAGAACTTTAGTGACAGATTTATGCGGACTTGCTGCGGCATTTCAGCAAACACCCGGTCACTTTTTGACACCAAACACAACTGGAACACACCAGGTATATGTTGCAACAACATAATTTATTATTATCGATATTATATAAAAGTTTACAATAATTCAATATTCACAGATTAATGGACCAATTGGCGCGGCTGGTGTGAGCCACATGCAATGTGCAACACAAACATCACCACCGGCTGGACCCAAACCCAAGCCGCATTTGTGTCCAGATTGTGGTCGTGGCTTTGCCCAAAAACATGGTTTATCTCAGCATCAGCGCCGTCACACCGATGGTAGTTGCCATATAAGATCGCACGTTTGCGATAAATGCGGAAAAGCGTTCTTCCAGAAGAACCATTTATTGCTCCATCAGCGTCAGCATATGGATCCGCCACCTAGTATATTACGCCAACAGCAGAGATTAGCGGCACAAGCAGCTGCCCAAGCACAACAGCAGCAGAGTCAGGTTCAACAGCAACAACAGCAAAATCAGACACAGCAGCAAGTGCAACAATCGCAGCAACAAGTTCAGACTACACAACAGCAAGGTCAACAACAGTCACAACAACAGTCCCAACAATCTCAGCAGTCTCAGCAACAAACGTGTACTGTTGATACGAAGGCCATTCAATTGCAAGCAATACAGCAGCAGGTACAGCAGCAGGTACAACAACAAGTACAACAGCACCAACAACAAGCGCAGCAGCAGCAACAGCAGGCTCAACAGCAACAACAAGTGTGCTCCGTGGACACAAAAGCAATACAATTAAATGTTACTATGTGAGACGATTTGAAGTGTAATGAATGGGGCGAGGTTACCGTGAATAACGAAGATCAAGATGATGCAGAGAATGAGTATGGTGATCACGATAATGATAATCATGAATACAATGACAGCGATGGCGATGATACTGAAAATGATAATGAGGATGACAGCACCAAGAACAACGACGCTGACGATAACAATGGAGCACTCCCGAAAGCGCACTCCGCTGCTACCAACTGCACGCACTTTTCTTGTACTAACATTACACACTAGTTATATATTTATTATGTCTAGAAGGATAATAATGAAGAATCTATGAGAAAACAAAAAAAGGCATAAACAAATATAAAATAACCGATTTTATTACAAGAGTGTATATATATGTATGTATCTATAAACGAATATATATATATTTGTTTATATATATACATATATATGTACATATATATACATATATATAAATTATATATATATTCTAATTATGTGTAAGGCTTGTAACAAGAAAAAAAAAATAAAAATAACCATATATTAATGTTTTACAATATACTTCATCTATCATTTTAATTTTTAGATTGTAAAGTTGAAGTACTAAAAAAATGACGAATGATAAACAAAATTAGTTGCCTTATCAAAATGATATAAAACTTTTAAATAGAACTATATGTTAATTGTTTATTTGATGCAAAAAAAAGCAAGCGCGACAGCATCACCGTTATTTTTCATTTTAACTTTAGTTAGTAGAATATGAATTTATAAAAAAGAAGAATAAGAGTACGAAATATACCTATTGAATAAATAAAAAAAAAATCACAATCATGTTTATTTTCAATGTTTCCTAATCTTATTTTTATGTAAAGTCAATATTAACAGCAAATGAAGTGCACATATATAGTTGAATATATTTAAAATGTTTTTAGTTTTCATAATATTCATAACATCATAACATTGAAATGAGAATGAAAAAAATGAAATGGGTAGTTTTCTTAAATTTTGTATATTTTATTTAACATGTTTCGTTCATCGCGATGATTGAATCTTTGTGAATGCAGCTCTTTACGTATTATAAAACATGACCTTTACAAGATCCCATGCATTGACGTTAATAGTATTATAAGATTCAATAAGTACATTCACAATTAATAAGGGCGACATTATAGCACAAATAATGTTGATATGAAATAGTATTTTTATTAATTTTTCATTTGAAGAATTTTCTCACTATTATAGTTAATCAGGTCAAATAAGTGATTGATTTTTTAATTTGTCCACAACCTCCGGATTTTTTTTGTTCAATTTAGTGAAATCCACCCAATAACGAAACGAAATGAATACAAAAAAAAATCAGGTAGCAACCATTCTTTCAGTCAAATCGATTCATTTTATATAAAATATCTCAAAATATAAAGAACATGGGTCATAGGTGTGAGCGAGGCAGTTTTAGTTGAATTGACATGGAAAGGCATGGTTTTTGGTTCATGTTTTTATGTTAAATAGTTTAGAAGGTACCTATCTACCCGTTGATTGTGAAAAAATATATATCGGCGTGCGCAGCCATGTTACGCGTGCGTGTGATCAGTACACATAACCTTATAAACTATTTAACATAAAAACCTGGATCAAAAACAATGATTCTCTTATAAATTCCGATAAAATTGTTTTGCTCACACCTATGTGATATCTTATTCATTTTTCGAAGTATTCAATATAAAAATAATTCATTTATTGGTTTAAACAAATTGTAACTTCGCGATTTTTTGTTATAATCATTTTGCTTCCTTATCTACATAAACGTATCTAACTATCTAATAAAAAAAAATGGTGGGAGGAGGGGGTAAACCTTTTTTTCAAATTTCGAAGTCAACTAGGCTATGTGTAAATTAAAATTCTCGACATAAAATCTGTAATTTTTCTCTTGTCAACAGAAAAAAAAATTCATAATTAATAGTACCGTAAATTTATAATCATAAGCTTTCTTTTTATTATCGTTACACCATTCATCGAGAGAGACATGGCAGCAGGCAGTGTCTTGCGCCAATTCATGCCATTCATCCATATGTTTTAGTTTTTTTTACAGTCCCTCCCTCTTTCATGTACTTTTAGCCTGTGTTCGTTCTAAATGTTCTAACTCCGATAATTTCATATATGGGGAGCAGATGACAGGAAAACAATTGTAGTAAGTTATTAGAATCTAACATCACGAAACTTATTATTCCGAGTTTGCTGATCCGTATCGCTTTTATCGTTAGAAAGTGTTTCACGATAACATATATTTGCGAGCATTTTTTTTAACATGATAAGCATTCGTTACCTTTTTTAACAATATTGCAATAATTATATAAAAATCAATTTGTTCCTTTATGAAAAATAGATGAAAAAAAATTTGTGAAAATCGAGTTTGAATTAAGC
This sequence comes from Microctonus aethiopoides, assembly GCA_030347275.1. Lineage (NCBI taxonomy): Eukaryota > Metazoa > Arthropoda > Insecta > Hymenoptera > Braconidae > Microctonus > Microctonus aethiopoides. The sequence continues at coordinate 5,213,202 of JAQQBS010001423.1, forward strand.
GAATAAGTCATACAGAAATGATCAGGTAAAAAATGATAGGGCCCACGCTTAAAAATTGTGATACGCTAATTGTACGAAATCGGCACATAGTGGGCATGTCATAATAAAACATTATGTAATCCCTAAGTGAATATGAGCCACTTACCATTAATATGTAAGATTAATAAATGATAAACAAGCACATATTCACTCCAATATATAAGGCAAATCCGGGGAAGATGGTCATAGCAAGTAGTTCTTGAACGAAATGCTAGATTTACTTTACTTAAGCCAGATATGCCCAACGTCCTACTGCAGAACGGACCACTTCATTTTCAAACTTGAATATTCCTGTAAGTGTGAAACTTGCTGTTTCATTCAGGCAGTTATTCATGTTGCGGACAAGTAAACGGATGTATTCTGCAAAAATTGATCATTTTATGTACCAAATTAAACGTTTGCAAAAATTATCAAAAAAATATGTACGAACTTCTCACGGACATATCTGGGTTAATATCATTCATTATACTTACAATATGTTGTTTTATGTGATCATCGCTTTTGTTTTGTTTAGTTACTTTGGATTTTATGACATTTTTTACTATATTACTTTGGTTTCTTCTGCTTTTTTGATGTTTATTGGACATTAAAGCTATATTGTTAGCACGAAAACAAACAAATGAGTATTTTCTTGAACTTTTGTTTAGTTTTAATGAAGTTATATGAGTACAACGATATTTTTCTACTGACCATTTTTCCTTTATTGAAATAGTCATCTCCCCCACTAGGAATAAAATGACCATAATCATCATATTCAATTTTATAGTTTTTCTTATAAAATTTCTTCTTAATAGCACTTGCATATCATGCAAATGTTCAATTATTTTATGTAGACGTAAAGTAAAATTAGTTTTCTTGAATTAAAAGGCTCAGGAGAATCAAATGAAAATTAATGCGGATGGCGATCTGCCCAAAACTTACTCTAATATGTCAATAAAAAGTACAACCCCGGTGAAAATGGGTAGGTCTGATTTTGGTCGAATCTGATTTAATATGTTGAAGTCAAAAAATTCTGATAAGATGTGACTGAATCTCGTGGAATGTATTAAGAACTATAAATCAAGTTAGTCAGATCATTTCTTATTCAGTTTGATTTCTTCAAGCAAGTATTTGATAAAGTCAGATTATTATAGTATTCCGGATACTATCTGATAACTTATATTTTTTTACAGAAATGTTATATTTTGTCTGAATCTTGCAGATACTTATAAGAAAATATTTATTCCACCCAGACTACTTCAAGTAGTTTTAGTATGATTCTGTCGGATTTGGAGTTATTTTTTGTAGACAGATAAATTTGGAATGTTCTGGTAATATGAATAGTAAGGTGCAACATGACGAACTTCAAATTGTATAATATAATGATACATTCCAATTTTTCGATTCAAACCTGATCAATATGAATATAAGCGTACTTATATTTTACGTAACAATTCAAAATTTGCAATGTGATATATGTCCTCTAGAATAATTCAATATTATTGATTGAAACAGATCAGTGCATAATCATTCGTCCAATAATTTTAAACACATTAAAAAATAAAGTTCATACTCTCATACTAATCACTCATATTTGAGATATCTCTTATAATAAATGTTATGTAGCAAATGGAATATGCACGTTTTTTATAATTTAAGAACCAGCAGTTCAAGTCTCAAGACCCAAAATTTTTTATCTGATGAAGAATAACGAGTTTGATGCAGTCACGATCCAAATCAATGGTAGTATTTACATTGTACTATAAAATATTGTTAGAGTCAATTCTCAATTCGTATATGTATACTTTTTTTATCGATTCAACTGTATTGCATCAACACTTGTGTATAAAAAATTTGTTGTCTTCTGTCAAGTTCTGATCAAAATTGACAATTTTATTAGTATTATTTTGTCAAAGCATTCCTAAAGTACTATACAATCTGTTAGGCTTCCATTTGATTATAACAAATCTCGACAAAATATAAGGCGTTGAGATTAATTCGTAGATTTTTGATCGTTATTTGTCATTCAAAAAAAAAAAAAAAAAAACGCTACGAATTAATTCCAACACCAATATAATAATTTTCTGTCAAAAATTGTTAGAAGTATTTTCACAAGATATTTTCCTGAATTAGCCAGGAACTGATGAATTTTGTCAAACTATGGCAGTTTCTGATAAGCTTTATTCGTCACTACATCAAGAACTGTTCAAGATCTCATGAAATTCAAAAGAATTCTTGGAAAATCTGTCAAATTATTATTTGGTTTTGATAATTTTACCGATAAACTGTAAATCTAAATTAACTCAGTAGCCAAGAATCATGTCAATTTTCCCATTGAAATTTGATCCATGGTTGGCTTCATATTTTTCTATATGTATAATATAGAATAAATATGTAATGGTCCGATAATAAAATACGGTAGATTGTGAATAAATTCTTGGACGATTATTCAATCGTTAATAACTTAAACATAATATCCAGATATATTTCTAAGCTAAAATGTTTTTAAAATAAAAAATTTAATGCGGTTTGCTTTGATATACTTAGTGCATTTTAGGCGGTCAAGTTATGATCAAGACTGAGTCAACTTGTCGAGATAGTTGACTGGGTTAATTTTGGGTCGAGTGAAGTTCTGCAGTTTCTCCCTGTTTTCTCGTCGTTACATATTCCATAGAAAATTTTAATAGATACAGATTTTCTACCAAAATTATCAACCATAAGAAGAACCGTTATCAGGAAATCATCAGAACTATGTAAATTCCAAATGAATGCCATCCTTTTATATATATAAATAAATATAATATATTGCTAAAAAATAAATAAATTTCATTTTATTGAAAACGTTTGACCACACACTGTTATTTCGTCATTATGTATATACTATATGTATATACTATACTTACGATTTAATCATGATAACGGAATTGTTTCCGATGTCTATTATATTTCGAACGGTCTTCGTTAATCATCTTATTCATATATTCAGTCATGAAAATGGGCTCTCATAAAAAAATTATTCAACAGTTTTTTTGTTCGTTTCAGATTGTATTCACTGCAATCAATTAACGGAATTGATCTGAATTAAATTTCTTTAATAATTACGTGCATTGTATTTGAACAAAATGACATACTGTCAATCATTTTCAATGCGATGTCATCTACTTGCTAATCCAAACCAAGAAATGAGTCTCTCGGAAATCAGAGCCCCATCACTCATCAGTTTTATTATTTTGTCTTGTTGAACTTGTATAGTGCTGTAATAGTCGGATGCAATTGTAACAACAACAACACTAAACTCTTTTCACCTTTTATTCAGTGCGATTGTCTGCGATGTCGGTAATCACATGGTTGGCGGTTGCTAATGTGATTCACCCCCCTAAAGCCGCTCCACTTGGCGACCGCTGTCGCGGTGAAAATTTCATGGATGACGTCATTAATTCGCCACCAAACACTCACATCTGCAAATGTGTGGGTCGACATCGAAGTGGTACGTCGTTTAGAAATTTGGCGCGATTTTTAAAAGTCAAAGAGGTTAAAGATGGTGACACAAAAAATAACGCTCTATGATGGTGAGAAAAATATTGTCATTGAAACTTATGTTTCTGCAGCGTATGCAAAACGTGTACGCACAGGTAAACATAACTGTGTCAAATAAGTTTAATAAAATTAATTTTAGTATATTTTCAACAGCCATTCATACATTTTTCCTCATGTATAAATGACATAGCCTAACATCACGCAAATAATTTACATTATTTCCATGATTACGATCAGGTATAGTTATAACAGTTATTTCATCTTCTCATAAAATTCAAATGCTATGGATTACGCAGCATGCAACTATGTACCCTGCCATTAAATCTACTCTTGTCATTGGTAGACAATGTAAATAACTCCTCATTCGTCCTTTTAACAACCTGATACATCTTTAAACTGCAGTTACTCGTGCTGCTAAATGACGATAGTTTTATTTTTTTTTTGTTTGCTTAAATGACCATTATCTCGTTAGGGAGTAAGTAAATACTGATGTATTTCATATGCAGCATCACCTATAATATGGCTATTTTCGGGAATGCATCATCATCATCATTTAATTAGTAATCTGCAATTTCTGACAAATAAAAAACTCTGATCATGAACAGATCCAGGATGTTCGGTACAACAGTGCGTTATCAGAGTCTTGTGATTACATACGAGGTGTAAAAAAATTTTGATTGTATGTTAATTAATTTTTATTATTAATATTGGTAGTATGCTTGAGGATAATAATTGTTAAATACCTGTAATTGAATTGAATGAAATACTTTTGGATGAATATAATCTACTGAATTTTGTTTTGTAGCATTTATATGGATGTGAGTCCCATCAATAGCTCCTATTGTTTTAAGGAAGCCACTTGCTCTTTCGAATTCTCGCATTACATTAATAGCGCGATCTTCCTTAGGCTATTGCATAAATTTTAAGGGTCTTACAAATAAAGCATGAGAAACTCGATGTACAGCTCTTACAAATATCAATACAAATGACCAACAATAAAAATAAAAATAGTTTAAGTTCATAGTTTTAAATTATATCATGAATAATTTACAGAAAGTAGTTTATTTGTATAAGTATGTAACCTACAAGAATCGGTTGTAGCCATTTTCCAAAGAGCTATCATCAATTGATAACGAAAGGGAATTGTATAGGACATCCTGGAACACATCGAACTAAATCTTCTTGTATCAATTCATATAAATAATTGAATGTGTTCCTTGAAAGTCTAAAAACAAATAAATAACAATTCGTAGCTCGTTTTCAATCTAGTCACTAACTCTATATTATAGAAATATATAAACGGGGTAATTACTATCATATAATTGAGTGAGTTAAAGGATAGGGTAAATTTAGAGTATAATAATATAGGTGCTAAATTAGATCTACAGGTGTAATATATGAATAAACAAATGATCCCGTGTGATAAAACACACGAGGTAGAAGTGAAACCTTAAAAAATTTGGGCTTCAAAATAATGAGACGAATGTAAAATAGCGGGAAGAGGATAATTGTAGATTTTAGTTATGATCGTATGTTATACAAAGTTTAATGACTATTTTACATTTTATTCGTACAACGCAGAGGCCCAAGCAAACTCCGTCTATGCTTGGTAAATACGTGTGGAGGGGGTGCGAAGCATAGCACAAAGAGAATCCCACGATTATAAGAAACAGTGTATAATGCTTCCTATCTCACTTTCCCCCACGTTAAATTTTATGAACTTATGTGTCTCTTTTTACTGTCGCTTTTTCGTTTCATCGACTTTTTTCAAATCACAACGATGGTAAAGAAGTTTTCACTTGAAAAAAAAATCATTTACCTGAAATGGCTTTTGAATTCCTCATCTGAATAAAGATTCATAACATAATCGTACTCAAGAATTCGGGGTCTGAGTATTCGCTGTTCACGATCGTAAATATGTAAAATTACATTCCACTCTTCATCTGAATTAGATGAAATAGGTCATTCTGAAGCATTATTACGATGCGCAAATAAATATGCAACGTCCGTAAAAGACGTTTTGATTGTATCAAATGTAAATTATTTAAGTACCCCAAAATATAATACACAGTTACTCCAAAATACAATGTAAAAAATTAATTTATGTATATTTTTTTAATGTTTGCAAAATCAAAATCGAAAAAACTTTTTTTAAAAAAATAGGAAAAAAAAGAGTGCCAAGTTCATATATGACAAAAAATTGTGTTGCTATTTATTGTGTAATAGTTTCAACCATCGATACTTTGCAAAAATAACTTTTCAAAAAGATTTGATATGAGTCATTATTGCCAAGTACACAAGATAAGGTTATAGACTAACTCTTTACACTTTAATGATAGGTATCATTGATTGCAATTTCTAAGAAACCTTATCACCAGCTGTAATAAATCTAGTTATTAATGTCAAAAATTTTATATACATAAAATTTCATTAAAGGTCGCTCTTTTCGAATAGTGATGGTTAGAAATCTCTAAAATGGGTTAATTTATGTGAAAATTGATAATTAAAAAAATAAAACTGTTTTTTTTTAAATTTTTTTAAGAAAATTTTTTCTTGGTTATGCATTCTTCTACATACTTAATACTGATAAATAACGCGTCCATGGGCCCTAAACTAAAAGTTATTAGCTTAAGATTAATAAAAAAAATTTTTATTCATACAAAATGGCAACAATAAATTTTACTTTCAATCTTCAGCAATTTTTTTCTCAATTTATATGGACTTTAGGAAAAATATCCTAAGAATAAAAACGTCCTAAATTTGATCAAAGAACACCCTCAAATTTTTCCAGAATCGTTAAAGAATATTTTTGATTTTCCGGAAAATAGAAAAACTGAAATTTTTAAAAAATTGTTTAAACATTCTAAAAAAATTTGAGGGTATTCTTTGACTGATTTTAAGACTTTTTCGTTCATACAACATATTTCCGCAAGTTCATAGTTATTGAGAAATAAAATTGCTGAAGTGTTTTTGAGATTACCAATCACAAATTTAACATTTTTATTGTTAGTCCATTGAAATGTTACATTATTTTGTTTTCATAGGACACGGTGGTGAGCAGTAAATTTTTTTTTCATGTCAAGATGGAGTTGATGCAAAGTTAAATCCAAGTTTGCGGGGTCGCTACCCTTATATTTCGGCCGCCATTTTGAAAAAGGGGGTGCAAATGATTTTACGTAATATCAGCCAAACTACTCATTGCACAGAAAATTTGTGAGAACATTTTTTGTAGCAAATTAAATTCTCTACAATTTGAGTTATTTAACTTTTGGTCGTAAAATTGAAAATGAAGGAGTTATTAATGAAAATAGATAAAAATTTGAGGACAATTTGTTTTTTTTTCGTTATAACTTTTTTACTGGTCGTTTTACGAAAAAATGA
>JAQQBS010001423.1:5243253-5259610 GCA_030347275.1 Microctonus aethiopoides
ACCGCGACTTGTCCTCCATTTTGAATTAGTTCGCCGAAATTCCGCCAGTGCCGCATGACTTAAGTAAATTCCCAATAGGCTATGTCATTCAAACATGAGGAAAAACATATGAATGGCTGTTGAAAATATAATAAAATTAATTTTATTGAACTTATTTGATATAGTTATGTTTATCTGTGTGTACACGTTTTGTATACGCTGCAGAAACATAAGTTTCAATGACAATATTTTTTTCACCATCATAGAGCGTTATTTTTTGTGTCACCATCTTTAACCTCTTTGACTTTTAAAAATCGCGCCAACCCACAATTGCACTGTGAGGCGAATCGAATAGAGAGTCGACTGTGCAATAATAAGAGCAGTTGGTAAACATTAACATTTTCATGTAAAACGAAATCACAACTAAGATCTAAAATGAAAATTAAGGTTAGACATGTGTAAAGTACAACTTGTGTCGATAGTCGTTCGAAAAATAAGAAATCATTTGGTAAAAACATTTCATGTTTTTCATTTCATTTGATATTGTGAATCTTATGTACTTTCTGTATCTACGAATAAAATTAAATTACGCGTTTAATATGGCGGATATCTGCAGATACATATCTCTCATTGGCTGACACGGTGTAACGTGCGCAAGATCATACCTTGTTTTCTCATATGTACCATGCGCTAGAGCACATATATCTTAATATAGCATTGCATAACCCAATATTGCGTTTTATTTAGCAATCGTGATTAAGATAACTCAGTAAAAATGGCGAAATTTGTACCTGTTTTCCAAAATACCTTTAAGCAGGTCAGTAAAATCAAGTTCAACATAATATTGAACACATCGACAATTTTTTTGTGTATTTACCAGGATATTTTCTGATTGATTTAAAAGGATTGTTTACTGTTGACAGAAGTGATTTGTAAATTTGATTACATTGTTTAATTGTTTGTATTAAACCTTAGGTTCGATTATTTCATGTATATGCAGCGAAAAATGCCGAGGCTAGAACGAAAACTTTTTCAATTTATCGATGGAATCCAGATAAACCAGAAACGGAGCCATATATGCAAGATTACGAAGTAAACTTGAACACTTGTGGACCCATGGTTTTGGATGCACTGATTAAAATTAAGAATGAAATTGATCCATCTTTGACATTTCGAAGATCATGCAGAGAAGGAATTTGTGGCTCTTGTGCTATGAATATTGGCGGAACAAATACGCTTGCTTGTATCAGCAAAATTGATAGCGACTCAAATCGGAAAAGCAAGATTTATCCTCTACCTCACATGTATGTTATTAAAGATCTTGTACCGGACATGAATAATTTTTATGAACAGTATAGAAGCATACAACCGTGGTTACAAAGGACAGATGGTAAGAAAGCAGGCACACAACAGTATTTGCAAAGCGTTGAAGACCGGAAAAAATTGGTTAGTAAATGTATTTTTCATCATTTTGTGTATGCTTAAAGCTTGCAATTTCACTAATTATCTATTTTTTTTTTTGCGTCCGAGACAGGATGGTCTCTATGAGTGCATTCTGTGTGCGTGCTGTAGTACGTCGTGTCCGTCGTATTGGTGGAATTCAGACAAATATCTTGGTCCTGCAGTTTTAATGCAGGTAGAACAGAATTCGTTTTGGCATATTTTTTCGTTATTATCGAAAATATAATTATATTTAATATTTTTTTTTGTCTTAGGCGTACAGATGGATTATTGACTCGCGTGATACCAAAACTAAAGAGCGTCTCGATAAATTGCGAAACCCATTCTCTGTTTATCGTTGTCATACCATCATGAACTGCACAAGAACTTGCCCAAAAGGTTTGAATCCTGGTAAAGCCATTGCGGAAATTAAAAAATTGCTTGGTGGTGTTATCCAGAAGAATGAACCGGGCTTGAACACTACAGCATTACACAGTTAATTAATTTAGATACCTTATCATCGAGGCATGCCATTGACGAAAGTTGATGTGCAACTTAGTCGTTAAAAAATCGATTGTAGACAAAGATGGGATATAGGAAATAAAATATTAAGTTGGACATTTCTTTTTGTTTTGGAACAATGATAATATTTATTGACAATAAACGCTTCATTTATCATTCATACATTACATAATTTTTGCACTAAAATTGTGAATTTATAATAATTCATCTTGGGTGAGTTATCTACATTTCTGAAAGATAGTTCATGAATATAGTAAATTTGTGCTTATGGTGGTTGAAGACTGGATTATTTTTGGACTGGTACTCTCTTATTTGTTTGCAATATATTCAGGTTCAGCACCAGAGAATTATCCTGATTCTATATTTATCTGATACGCTTGAATGATCGATGAAAACAACTATTATTCAGTTATTTTTAAATACTTGTATGAATATGTATAATGCATTGGAGATAGTCTTTGCTGGTCTTGCAGAGCTTTTCCGCACTTTTCGTTATTTGTACATCAATTTTTCATGCTGCATTACTAAATGGTAGCAATATACGATATTAGGTCTTAGTTTTATTTTCGTTTTTTTTATTTTGATTATAAAACTATCAAATTGATTTTTATTAGTGAATCATCTAGATGATATGGGTAATTGTCAAGAAACTCGGTCATGCAATCCCTTCAAAACAAAGGTCACTTTCAAGGTATTTTTTCTTCGTCAAATTTCACCTTAAGGAGACATATTGATTAATTGCAGGTTAAGTTTGTATTCATCGCATTAAAAAAAAATATTAGGCTTACATTGAAACTGAAAAACTATTATTATTAGAATCCTTATGACATAATGATTTTATAATTCTTAAAACACTATGGATAAATAGATTAAGGATCTCGATGTTTGCGTAAGTGCCAAAAATCTTGAAGTCCTTAAAGCTACCAAAATTTGTAAAAAAAAAATTTTCAGTATGTTGTTGGATTGAAAAAAAACTATTCCAAGATAGATAAACCCCAATCAGTTTATTTTTCAATTTTCAGAATGATTCCAGATGAATAATTTAATACACTTTTGATACATACATAATTTGTTTGAGATGTAATTTTCAGAAAATATAGCTTGTAAAATAATAAATATTCAAAAATTTAAAAATCGACTACTTTTATCACAGAAAAAATAATAATAATAATACGAAAGAAATACTACATAACATTAAAAGTTGAGATGACAATAATCACAAAATAATACCGACATTATTTTCTATTTTGGTATTAATACGCAATAACGTGTAACATAATATGTTAAAGGTGTCATAAAAAAAGTGATTAAACTTTCATGGGTCGCAATAACTAATTTTATGCGAATCGATAAGTTAGAGAACCACAAGTTTTTGAAGAACGGTTATAAATATCATTTTTAGGCGAGTGCCTCAAAAACGACATTTTAGGGACTAAGTAGAGTCCCTAAAATGATACTTTTTTTACTTTTTTACTTCACGGCTGTATTCTTTACTTCACGATACTGACACTAACAACGTTTGTTATTTAACTGTTTAGGAACGCAATCTTTTATTTTATTTACCCATAAAACAAAAGACAAAGTTGCGTGGGCCCAGCACATGCTGTATACCTATATTATACTATAATATATATAGGTATACAGCGCCGTAATATATTTATAAATATTAATTTTGTAATTTTAGGGACTGTTTAATCCTTAAAACATCATTTTTTGAGGCACTCGTCTAAAAAATATTGTGTGTATCAAGGCCGAGTAATCATTTTTAGCCTCATCTGAAATATTCTGGGCCTCGGCTACGCCTCGGCAACATATTTCGGATTTGGCCAAAAATGATCAACTTCTCGGCCTAGATACACAAATAACTATTGTTTTTTGTTCTATAAATTTCTAACATGTTTCGAAATCAAATAAAAATATTAAATTGATCCCGGTTCGGTTGCCAATCTGATCCTGGCAGTTTCCCGTGATCGATTGTGCACTTCAGCTGTACGAAATGTAATTCCAAAAATGTCTTCATGATATCTATTCTGATCCTAAAACACCGTATGACATTTTCAGAATGAATTACGGTCTATAAATAGGTTTCTGAACATGGATTATTTGAAATAATTATGCTAATCTGTAATTACCCTTAATGACAGCATGTAGGCTTCCACCTCTTTATTTGACATTTGCCCATGGATCCCAATGATATGCTTCAATGTTTGATACACATCTTCGGCCATTGTACAATCTCCGCAAACATAGAAATGGCCTCGTTCACGTATCAGCATATTGTAGATCTGCGCGGCTTCTGCTAAAATCAACTCTTGTACGTATGTTTTCTTAACCTCAGGTTCACGAGATAGTGCAAGAAAGACTTTTTTTAATACACCAGCTTCAAGCATTTCTTGCTTTTCTTGTCTATAAAGATCAAGATTTTTCTGCCGACAACCAAAAAATAGCCATATCTGACCAATTTCCTGTTCTGAAAAAAATACAATTGTTCACCCTCTTTTGTCCGACTCTACAAATAGTATATTGTGCATTTAGGGAAGAATGGCCGTGCTTCTTGACGAGTATGAAGTTTTCTGTTCTCAGCAGAGCGAGGGCGGGAATCACCCAGGGCAAGAACGTACATTCCCCCCGTGGCAGACTCAATATTTTTTTCAATACGTGTATGTAAACGGCGACGTTTCTCCTGTCACTTGCCGTAGTAAAATGCCCGTTATTCTTCTAGAGTAAAAACTGTCGTTGTATCTTACTTCCAGTAAAAAATAGCATGACGTGAGGTGTAAGATATGAAATCGACCAATCAGAGAGCGCGAATCTCTCATTTTAATCTGCATTTTTTTTAAATTGGAGGTGAGAAATAACGTCGGTGACAATGTCGCCATTTTCGTGCAAGTATTGAGAAAAAAACGAAAAAAAAACAAACAAATTTTCATCTTTTCAATAACTGAAAATAATTGAGACTCACGAATATTCAATTTTTTTTGAGCATGTCGATGGTGCCAGAAACCTCTGAATGGTGCAATTCCTGTGCCAGGGCCAACTAAGATCATGGGAGCCTCATCATCTGGCGGCATGTGAAAATTTGGTGCACTGAAAAATAACTCAGTTAAATTAAAAATTATTAGAAGTGATGTAATCAATAAATGAAGATGAATATGGTAAAAAATAAATGAAAAAGTGAAATAAAAATTGGAATTACCTGCGCACGAATACATATAATGATTCCCCATCAGTCACGTCATTGAGATAGTTAGAGCATACGCCATAATGAATCGGCCCTGCACCTCCTATAAACGATAAAATGATGCAAACTCAATATTATAATAACAAAATATTAAAATTCATTTTCCCTTTATACCTTGCGACTTGTATTGAACTATTGCGACAGTCAGATGTATTTGACCCTTATGGACAAGCGGTGATGAAGATATGCTATAAAATCTCGGCTGGAGTGGAGTTAAATGAAGAACAAATAAAGGAGCATATGGCTTAACAGAAGGGAACTCTTGAAGTACCTCAAGCAAGTTTGGATACTTCCAATGTTTCCAATCCTCGTATGCAGGCGAGTCCTGAAAATATAAGTGATAAATTGATGCAATTAATTTTACTAAATAAAATTATTTTTGATTTTTCAGAACTAACAGTAGCAAGAAGATTCAATTTAGCCTTTTCGTTCACATTTGTAGCAATAGACGCAAAGTATCGCAAAAGATTAGGTGTTGGTGGAGTTGTAATGTCCAAAAATCTTGTGAGTAACATTTTCAATGAATTCGGATAAAATCGGTCATGCGGTACCCACGTTTTAATGACCCCTGAAATAAACGTATAGATTAGAGAATTTTAGTATTTATTTCAATTTGTCATTCCTGATTTTCATTTTTTGAGAAGAGATGTTAACCGTTAGGGGTGTGAGATTGCTTTTGCGTTTGAAGCTCCATCGGAGTATTGAAGTCCATTGTAGGCTCGATACAAGCTAGTATTCCTTCAACAAGTTCTCTTCTATTGCATGCTAATACACCCAAATGATCCCCGGGTTTATAAGCAATTTCCACTCTCGCTAAGTCATCAAGCTCCAACAGTAACGTAGTAACTCTGATGCCCAGCGTCATTATAATTACAAATTGTTAAACTTCGAAAAAAGTAACATAAAATTAACGTTGATATGATTTATTTTTTACCCAGAATTATCTGATGTGAGATTAGTCTTCTTCATCACATTACATGTTGTTACATTTCGATTGTGACATTTACTCAGGGCTATGAAGACAAAAAAACAATCACGAAGATGAATTATTTGTTTATATTAAGAAATACTTATATAAATTGAAAAAATATATACCTTTGGCGATTGATTGTGGATCGGCTTCGACAAAGCGTACAGTGGATTTTGAAAGAGTTTCAGAACCAAGTGAAAGTGCAACTTCTAAGAGCGTATCATCGTCGTCAAGACAAAATGTCTCACAAGCCACCGTAAATATGTCTGCTGCCCATTTACGAAAGGCTTGCTCTTGTCCGCACATTTCATCACCTTGAGATAAGCGGAGTAGTCGTTCACCACCCAATTCACCAAGTAGATTATCAACATAGCGACCAAATGCACAGAAATTGGGATAAGCCGAGGAACCTAATGCAAATACTGCGAAACGTACGTTACTCAAGGGCCCGAAAGTGTCTTCGTTTTGAGATTCTGTAGTGGATCCTTTTAGTGAGTTTAATCTGTTCAATTTTTTTGAACTTCCTACTTCGGTTTGACTGTTGGCTTTTATAAATGATTTAGAAGTGGCCAAACTGTGTAAAATAAACGCATATTATCTCAACTGGCATCGATATTAATATTAATTTTATTAATCTGTTTTGTAACCTAATTTTCGATTCGCTGTTAGTATAAGTTTCGTTCATTTTCATTGCATAAAGATTCTGTGCAAAAGCCTCGCCATTTTCTGGTGGATCTCCGTTGCCAAATGTGGAAGTGATAACCAGAAGAAGTGCTTCATGTTCGATATTACTGATGTCATACTCATCCATACTAAGCACTTGCGAGTGAAATGCATGGCCTAGCAATTCTCCAAGCTTTTTGGCGTACATTTGCGATGTCCCAGTTTCTGTTGCGAATAAAACAGTTGCTTTAATGCGACGGGAAAGTGCTCGACCAAAGAGTTTTGATGTGAATTTAACAGCTCTAAAATAAAAAGATGATACAATCACCTGCATATTCTCAAGAAACGCACATCGATATTGTATGGAACAAAATATTAAATACATTCATTACCTTGCAATCTGTTTGAAATGGAACTTTCTACGGGGTTTTTTGGATGTAGACTTTTTATCACGTCCTTTTTTCCAAACGTGCGTTTTCCATGCTGGATCTTGAGCGTCATATGATGGTTTTAAATGATAAAGAGCCATCTCCTGATGAAATACTGGAGTAGCTGAGCCTGAGATTGGTGGAACAATCCACAACCAATCAGCAGGACAACCTTTTCGTAATCTCATTTCGTTCTCATAATGTTTCATGAAAGATTCAGAGGCTGTGTGATGATCCACAATTGTCACATTTTTCATCTGAACGTATAAATAATATTATTATATGGATAAAAAAGACAAAGCATCAATAGTTTATTATAAATAATAAACATGCTGATATTCACTTGAAAACTGTACAATACAGCCACGTTCGCTTCTATCATTGCTTTATCTTTCCATAGAGTGATAGGTGTTCTGGTGTCGAGCCCCATGTGAACAGCAATCGTCTGCGGAATTCAAAAATACAATAGACGCGTAAATAAATATAATCGACATTATTTTCAATAACAATACCGATAACAAACCAAAAGCTGACGACATACCTCAAGAAGATTGTATCGGGTAATATCACAGAGGTCTCGTGCACCAATTTCTGTGCTCATGTACCAACCATTGAATGGTGCTGCGGTGAACTCTAGTCCTCCGCAATCAAAAACCATGGATGAAACAGCGGGTACGCCAAACCACTTGAGTTGTAATTCTTCAAACCATTTGTATCTGAATTTTATAATAATACATATAACATAACAGACTTATCGACAGTTGAATACCGTCATTGATATATAGTGCAGACTCACGTTGGATGTTTAATTGGAACTTCAAGGACAAGCTCAGTAGGAATATCAAAATAATCTGGATCATGTCCATTGGCCGAAAGTACTAAAGGAAGAATATCAAACCTGGAACGAATACCAGAACGTGGACCGCGCCAACCCAATTTGAAGCACAACTAACAAAAAGTAATGCACATTGTTTCATAAAACAATTTTTAAAAAAATTGTAAAATGTGTAATTTTATTGACTAACGTCCGTAAATTCCACATTGGATGGATCACCCAAGATTGTCCCGTCTTTATTCTTGTACCCAGCGTAACTAATGAGTTGTGAATTCCACACTCGATAATCGTGTTTACCGTCAGTGCGTTGCGGGAAAACCGTTATGGCAGACCTAGGAGAATCGATTTTTATTTGTTATCAAATATGCATTATAATTTTCAAATGTAATTAATAAACATAAATTTTGCAATATAAATTACCTAATATTGCCCTTGTTAGTGCCATATTTAATGTGATTGCAAATAGCTTCAAACATTCCACTTGTGGTAGTGACATATCGACAATCAAATACTTGTAGCTTAGACCATTGAATACGGCCTATGCAACGTGCAGCATTTCTCCATGCAAGTTTCGCACCAAATACCAATTCTGTTTCACTTAATTGGTAAGTACCAGTCGATAACACTTCTTTCTGTATACTTTCCCAGCGGGAACGATGTGCATCATTATTCAATCTACAATTTTATAATCCAAAACATAATATAATAATAAATGAACCTTAAAAAAATGTTTGAGCATTCAAAAAATATCCATTGATAATTAATACATTCATTGTTAATACCTTCTGATTGATGTAAAATATTGTTCCAAAAAATCTTTAGCATGTATTAGAATCTCTTCTTTTTTTCTTGGCTCAGTACCATGAAACGGAAGACTCATTATACTACCTAGGCAAACTTGTCTTGAACATTGAGTCTTCTGAAATGAGATGAAAGCGATTATTATCATTATATATTGATAACAAAGTCATAATCATATCTTGAGGATAATGTGACCTCAGTCCCTCTAGGGTGGAGTGAGTCAAATGATTCGGTTTTTTGAATGAGGTTTCTGAGCTTAGTGGGCTTCTTCTGGATCGCATTGCTTTCCTGCTGATCTTTCATTTCGTCGTCGATTCGTCACTATTATCCGAGAACAATTCTTTTATAACCGTAAATATTCGTAAACTAATAGATCTTTTCAGAATGCCTATCACATTCGCACCGCGGTACCAGATATCTACCACCAGTCCACTAGTATTATCACCCCTATTATTCCCTCTCTCTCGTGCTTTTGCTACTCTTGGGAATTTTACGCGGGTGGTGGGTATATTGCTAACAATAGATGGCAAATGCAAGTGAAGTGGTAGGGATACCACTCGCCCTCGAAGGGGATACCATTTACCAATCGCATGTAGTCACATGCGCTATGGTATCGCCATTGATTTACAGAGAATCTTCAGAAGCTATGATCATTTACAACTCGAAAGATGAATTATTTTACTAATTTTTATATTTATTGTTTAAATTTATAGTCTAATTTGTAGAAACAAAATAGTGTTGATGTGTACATGAAATTCGTTCTTTATTAATTATTAGGCCGGGTAAACACTAGGCGAACGAAGGCGAACGAATTTGTTCGGATAAATTCGGCCGAAAATGTTTGGGTGTTCGATGTCAAATTCGCTTCGTCGTCCACATTGTGCGAACAAATGCGAAGGAATTCTCTCGTCAACGTTCGTCTATTTTTGTCAGAATCACGGGTGCGTGATAGAAAATTGTGTAACATCCATATCCTCGATATGAATTGATAAAATTTAAATATATAAAGTGGCTTTAGCCCATGATTCAAATCACAAATGAAATTAATCAGTTAATGTATCTACATATGACGTAGATTTGTACTGCAGAGTAAAGCCGTCTACACTAGTAAATAGACCGAACGAATTCGGCCGAATTTTCTTTCGGCCGGGTACACATTAGGCGAACGAACAGTGGCGAACGAATTCCTTCGGCTACTTTCGGCTAGTGTGGACGTCCCGACAAACATCGACGAACATTTTTGTTCGCGTTCGCTTGGGTTCGCTCGCCAGGCGGTACATCAAAAGAAAATTCGGCTGAATTCGTTCGGTCTATTTTCTAGTGTGGATGGCTTTACTGCGCAGTACAAATTTACATCATGTGGAGATACATTAACTGATTATTTTCAATTGTGATTTGAATCATGAACTGAAGCCACTCTATTTATATAAATTATATCGAGAATATGGATGTTACACAATTTTCTACAACGCACCCGCAACTCCGGCGAAAATAGCCGAACGTTGACGAAGGAATTCGTTCGCCACTGTTCGTTCGCCTAGTGTGTACCCGGCCAAACATTTACGGGCGAATTTATCCGAACAAATTCTTTCGCCTTCGTTCATTTAGTGTGTACCCGGTCTAAGTTATTCAGTTTCTATTTCATTCTTTCTCTTTGTCTCCTTGCGCATATATGGTGAGCGCGGCGGTTGTTATGACGATTAGTACATAACGCTATGTACGGCGGAAGTAATCAGTAAAGTTATATTGTTCGAGCGTTTGTTTCTGTCTAAATTCTGAAGGTTGTATTGGAATTTTACCTAGGGGTGGAGCCTATTCTGAGCAATATTCAATATGGTGGATAAGTTGCAGTAGCCAAAGTTGTAAACAATTATATTATATTATTTACATAAACATGTAGCGAGTAACGTTTTCTTCATGAAACTGCAACTTATCCTCCATTACTGATTAGTTCATCGAAATGATGCCAGTGCCGCATGGGCAAATCAAATAAGGAGTTGACTGTACTTTCTAGTCGGAACCAACCTGGCACTCCATCTCGGGAAATTTACTAACAGCACACTTTAGTATCTCATACAATCAAGAATAACTTTCAAAACACTACAGACTACAGAGTACAGACTGCAGAGTCTGTAGTACATACTACACTTCACAGTTAGTAAAGGAATAGGAGTATCGCTGTAAGGATGCTTTCTTTGATCTAGTAGAGATTCATTACATAGCATGGGATAATTTGTTCGAGTATTTGATAAGAATCTTTGTCGCGAATTTTGATATTGTTTTATTTTACATTTAAAAGAAAAAAAATCATCATTTCGTATGAGGGATCTGAGTCGGTTTTTGATTATATGCGTTTAATATTTTATAACCTCAACTTTACATCTATCGAGCATAGTGTCTAATAGCGATTAATTGTATCTGTGTAATCGTATATATACGCACTTGGCGCAAATCGCTACCGTAACTCTTGATATGCGAAAGGGAACTTCGATTAAATCAATAAAATTTGAGTAACGCTGCACATTTGCTTTTAATCCTAATTTTCTGAAGGTTTCTCAGTACGGTGAAAATTATGGACAGAAAATCATTGATAACAGATGAAGATGGCGCCAAGGAATATCGATGGGAAACAGGATATGAGAAAACCTGGTATAAGGACCTTTACTATAGTGGTGTTAAATTTGGTGAACTTGAATATGATAAATACTTAATTAATATAAATTTTGTGGTTGTCTAGGGAAGCAATTAAGGAAGACGATCATGAAGATCTTAAGGCTTCAGTTGCATACATTCGTGAAGCAAAAAGAAGGCGACAACTGAAAAAAACTGGTGGAATCAGACTGGGTATGATGAGGCATCTTTTCATTATTTTGGATCTTTCCGAGGCCATAACAGCGCAAGATCTCAAACCGACTCGACTTTTTTGTACAGTGAAGGTATGAGAGTTGATAGGACTAATATTCTGATACTTTAATCATCTATATACTAATAATTATCAAAATTTCCGAAATGATTATTTTTCTTAGCTTCTTGAAGAGTTTGTGAATGAATTCTTTTATCAGAATCCTATTAGCCAGCTAGGAATAATTACAACAAAAAATAAAAGAGCTGAAAAAATTAGTGAACTGTCAGGAAACGCCAAGAAGCATATCAAAGTAAGAACTGTTGGTTTGTAATTAATTATGGATATTCATTTTACATGTTTGGATAATTCAATGATAATATTGAACAGAAAATCAAAGCATTGGTTCATTCAACCTCTCCAACTGGCGAACCATCTTTACAAAATTCTTTGGAGCTCGCTTTAAAATCCTTGAAAAATCTTCCGTCACATGCTAGCCGTGAAATCCTAGTTGTCATGGCTTCACTGAGTACATGTGATCCAGGTGATATTAATGATACAATTAAGGTAAACAATTTAATTATGTTCATCAATATATACACAGAAACGAGATTTTATTAATTCTAGATAAGGCTCATCGATAATAAAGGAACGATATGTTAGTGACATTGAAGAGCTTGCTTATTGCATAGTGATGTGACATCTATCTATAGTTAATAAATCGGAAATTAATTTTTTCGGGTTAAGAATTCACATAGTGAAGTTATACATAATCTCACATACAACTGAAGTACAATTTTGTTATTTATATAATTCATTGCAACAAACTAATATTTTCTACAGGAAATTGAAGCTGAAGGTGTGCGATGCAGCGTTATTGGATTAGCGGCAGAATCACACATTTGTAAACGATTAGCAACATCAACTGGTGGCGAATACGGCGTTGTTTTGGATAGTAAACATTTTAGAGAACACTTGAAAGCACACATAGATCCACCACCAGCAGCAATGAGACTTGATGCTGCTCTGGTAAAAATGGGCTTTCCACATCATGCCTTACATTCATCTTCAACGGACACAGCAATGAGTGTCTGTATGTGTCATGCAGCTAGCGTTGACGAGTATGCTAAGTTGACAACCGCTGGTTATTTATGTCCTCAGTGTTTAAGCAAACATTGTGAATTACCAATGGAGTGCCGATCTTGTGGTCTCATTCTGGTTTCTGCACCACACCTTGCCAGATCTTATCATTACCTTTTCCCTGTGCAACACTTTGAAGAAATATCTTATCAGCGAACACAGCTTCATTGTTACGGTTGTAAAACATACTTTTCGGACGCTTGCAAAAAGGTGAGATAGGAAATATTTATGCAGATTAATTAATGCATTTCATATTGGTTTATAAATCATTTTCTTTTATGAATAACTAGGTTTACGTTTGCAAGAAGTGCACACAAGTCTTTTGCTTTGATTGTGAGATTTTCATTCATGAGTCTCTTCATACGTGTCCTGGTTGTACTACAAATGTAAGTTCATTCCAAAAGTCTTCACAAAGAATCGACAGTTAGTATCGATAAAATACTGTAATCAATGCAAATAATTTCGTCTGTATCCCTTTACAATGCAGTCGATGACACTACGAATAAATTCATTGTAATATTTCGATTTCTATTTATTGATTTTAATATTTTGTGATGAACCAATAAATTTGATGGACTAATATTCTCATGCAGCCATCAATCTCTTAATAACTAATTCCTCAGCAGCATTTATTATTGTGACACGGATACAATGTTGATACAATGTATCTATGTCTATACCAGAGTTGCCAGACGGGTGCCAAAACGACAGAAATCTGTCTCTAACACATAGAAGCGTGCGCTTCGTGTGTGTGAGCTCGGCTGAAATAAAGAGACAGACATACTATGCTTGTCTCTCTCTTCGAATGCGGACGAAGATTATTTGAATAGATAAATTGCTCCCTTGTAATGAGTTTTGAGCGTAAAATATGATTTCAGGCCCTAATGTAAAATAAGCTAGAGTAAATGAAGAAAAATTTTTTTCTTATAAAATTTAATAAATAAGCTACACTAAAATAATATTAAACAAGAGCTCTGTGAAGTTGGCTACCCCAAATGCGAATTTTTCAAATTTTTTCGCACGGTTCGTTTGTCCATCGTAGGACCACGTAAGTCCACCCAATAGATTATTTTGTCCAGGCACAGTTTAAAAGTTATAAACAAATACTTTTTTTTCAAAAAATTTTCGACCAGCACCCCCGAATTGCAAAATCATGTTCAAAACCGCCTAGATCGTTTGTCCATCGTAGGCCCACGTAAGTCCACCCAATAGATTATTTTGTCCAGGCACTGTTCAAAAGTTATAAACAAAATTTTTTTTTTCCAAATACAATTGTAGCAAGAAATTGAGGATATTGATCAACATACGAAATTTTCAATAGCTTGTAACTCAAGAGAAAATGATGGCACAGAAAAATCGAGAGAAAGTAAATTGTAGCTAGTATTTAATTTCCAGGTTCAAAAAAATTTTTTTTTGAAATTTCACTATGAAGCTTTTCTGGGAAATTTTGTGCCCTTCAATTTGACCACATGAAGCGCCATGCGAGACGTTTTGCTGATAAGTTATCCACAATCAAAGCAAAAAAGTCTTTTTTGACTTTGGTGACCATTAACTCAGTCAATTATGATCGTACAAGAAATCGAAGGGGGGTCCTGGAAACTGCAAAACATTCTCTATAAGACGCTGTCAGTAGTCCATGACGAAAAATTTTTTTTCGGAGCGGTAATTTCTTCTGAAAAAGAGATGAAAAATCGCATATTCAAGAATCATTGGATAACTCAGTATTACTTTGAATATAAAGGATAAATGCAGATTTTTTTTCTTTATTGCCCCGAAGCCCCAAATTCTGTGGTTTGGTCAAAATCCTCAAAAATCACAATAATGACAGTTTTTTGATTTTTCATCAATTTTTCAGTCGAACTCAAAATTTTTTCCTGCAATAATCTTCGTTTCATCCACTTTTTCTAAATACTGAAATTTTTTGAATTATTGAAGAATGATCTAAATATAAAATATGATGGAAAATTAATAATAAATAACCTGTGGTTGGACAAATCAAACTAATGGCTGCACAAGCCTTGCCCTGCGATAGATAAACGAATCCTACAAAAAAAGTTGCAAAATTTGCATTTGGTGGTGTAACTTTACATTTTATTAACTATTTATTTAATTAGGTGATTTGTAACGAGAAACATGAATTCATCCATTGTTATGTCGGACTACCAGGATCGGTTCATGATAACAGAGTTTTTCGATATTCTGGTGTGCAACAAAAATGCAACGATGAGTATTTTCCAGAAAACACTCATCTTTTAGGTGATAAAGCGTACACTTTACAAAAACATTTAATGACACCATTCATTGATAATGGACACTTGACTGTTGAAGAAACCCACTACAATTATATACATTCTTCAACTAGAATGACAAGCTTCCCATGAAAAAAACCGATTTTATTCCACATTACATAATGGCAGCTTGCATCCTGCACAATATTTGCCTTAAACGTCAAGATTACTTTGTAAATGTAGATGAAATATTACCACCTAATGAAGTGGATGACGTAGGACCTCTTGATGAAACAAATGAATCAAAAGCTGCTGAAGCTGCTAAGAGACAAGATTTAGTTACAATATTAAATAGAGATGTTGAACCTTAATAAAAATAGAATGCTTTTTAATCTTTGTATATTATTTTTGTAATTATTTCTTAACAAATATGACTAAAAATAAATTTATTAAATTATAAACAGATAATACCCATGTTCGTGACTTTGAAAATATCCAGAGAAGGTTCTTGAAATCAGCTTTCTATGCGTTGGATGAACGGTACCTTGAAAGGAGTTTTCCGCAGCGTGAGCTACTGATGCGATTCGGTCTTCTAGATTTAAAGACACGTATGGACGTGCTGGATGTTCTTCATTTATTTAAACTTCTCAATGATAAAGTTAATTGTTCTGAGCTTTTGGAACAGATTGGAATAAGAACTCCTCGACAGGGTCTTCGAGTATCACATTGTTTCCACTTGCCTCCAAATTAAGTTCAAATTAAGAAAGTATTCCAGTCGTCCCGACTCGCTTGTTACAATGACTATTACAATGATTGTCATAATCAATCCTAATTGTAAGTTTGAGATATCTTGTTTATTTTATTGTTTAGCTAGTTGATTATATTTTCAATTATGTTGTGCGTTTTTGTTAGTGATTTTAAGTTTTCTTTTTTACCTTTATTTGCTTTGTATTTATTAGGGTGGGCCAAATGAAACTTTGAATTTTTTTTTCTTTTTCTATAATGAAAATACTGTTCAAGGTGACCAAAAAATGAGCGTGTGAAAAGAGGAGCTCTTAATTTTAATATTAAGAGGTGACGATGCGTGATTTTCGATTTCCCATTTAAATAACATGGGATTTTTTTTTTTGTTTATTTTTTTTGCGTTGTAGCGAATTCTTATGTTGTAAAAATCAATACATATCCTTATCGGAAATCGAGTGATCTACAAAAAAGGTCCTATATGATTTTTCGCTAAGTCAACTCGTTGAAAAGTTATTCGAGGTTAA
>JAQQBS010001423.1:5316550-5345740 GCA_030347275.1 Microctonus aethiopoides
ATTTTCGATGGAGATTAACATATTATAACCGCAACAAAATCGGAGGCGGACACCTCGGAAGGTTTCCTTGTAAGTATAAAGACAAAACGTCATTGAAAGTTCCGGGTTTAAAAACATGATAAAAATAAAATCATCAAACATTTTTCCAACATTTTCACTGTGTAATTGAATAAAATAAATAGTAGTTTTGGTTTAAAACTGTGTTCTCAAGAAATCATTTCAAATCGCTATTCGACTATCTTTACAATTCCACTAGTTCCTGTAAAGAAAAGTAATAGCTATCACGATACTTTACATCAAAGTTATTTCCGAGGACAATGTGACACGTAATAATTATTAATTAGTTTAGACATTGATTATAAGCAAAAAAAATGGGTCGAATAAAGTACACATTATATTAGATGACATTTTTTAGATTTCAGATATTTCTTGATGTATATAAATGAAATAAAAAATTTTTAAATTCGAAAAAACATAGATCTTAAAATCGATTACTAAGTTTTTTCAAAAATCAACATTTAATGTTCAGAGCTCAAGAATCATATGGGAATTTAATTAATGGAATTTTGTAGTGTTTTCATTATCTCATTGTGCGTCTAAAGACGAAAATTGAAAAAAACATCACATTTCACTGAACATGAAAATTTAAAAATTCAAAAAAAAATAGATCTTATCATTTACCCATCAGCGGACTAGGGAGGAAAGTTGCGGAATGGGTGACAGTATTTTAGGAAAAATTTTTAAGAAAATCGATCGCTACGTGTTTTTTGGAAATCAACATTTTATAAGTCAAACAATCGGCCCATTTCTTATGAACCATTTAGTTCAAAAATCGATATCTCGAAAACAGCTGGACAAAAAAAATTGCAAAAAATCATGGAGGTCTTTCTCAATGGGTACTATAAGTTAAAAAATTATTAAAAAAATCGGAGATGCAAAGTCAGATGGGTTTGGCGTGGAATGCCCCATATATACTTGATCATGTATAGTGGAATAAAACATACGCAACAGTGTATTTTGATATCTATATATTTGGTCTCATCATTTTTAGAACATTAAAACAACTTATCAATTACCTTCATCCCTAATAAATAAATATACATGTTTAACTAAGTTCAAATAAATTCGCGCTTCTCGCGAATGGAATACTTTAGTATTTCCTAGGCGGAAGAGACCTCGCGCTCCATCTGAACAATCAACTTATAGCGCTCTCTATATTTCATCTTCTAAATAAATTATAAAAACATTCATAACAGTATGTTATATCCCCAGTGTAGGGATATATGTTTACGCATAGAATATGTAGACTATAAGAACTTACACCTTAAATAATAATTGTCATTGCGTACAATATGGTTCAAAATTTATTACTATAGATGGCGCACACATGTATGGGTATGTATACAGATATGTATAATGGCGCATTCTGTCACTAAAAATTTTTCTGATTCAAGTTTTGAACATGTACGAAAAAAGACCTCAACCTAATTGTATTACTGAGATTATAATACCTCTATTAAATGATTCTATAATAATAGTTTTCTTATTGTGACTTTCTATTTAATATCCTGCGTTTCAACAATAAATCTAAGTCAGTTGTGGATGATACGGGGTCTTCACAGCAATTCAGATGGCTACGACTATGTATTTTGAGCGTCAAAAGGGAAGAATTGTATTGCGCAGGCGTCACGGATGCTCCCATCACATCACTGCATCACTGGCACACTGTAGTCTGTAGTCTGCACTCTGTACTGTAATAGTGTAATCACTGTAATCTGTATAGCTTGATTGGGCGGTTATAACAATCCAGTTGTAGCGTCCGTGTTTATTTTAGTGTTTGTAAATTTGAGTAGTTTTCTCAATAAACATAATGTGTTAGTTTTACGAGGGTCAGGAATGATGAGTTTCTCCAGTGATGAAGTTAATTTTTTAGTTTATCGATATCTTCAAGAATCAGGTAAATTGTTTGATCCACGTTGGTTTAACCTCTTTGTTAGAGTTGGATTCAATAATATGATCATCATATTCGATTCCAAAATACTTACATCATATAATAATTGTAATTTATCATATATCTAATTGAGTCAGTGCATATATCTATTCGGTGAATTAACAGGCTTCCAACATTCAGCATACACATTTGGTATCGAATCCCATATATCTCAAAGTAATATAAATGGTGCTTTGGTACCGCCCGCGGCACTCCTCTCCATTCTTCAAAAAGGGTTGCAATATACAGAGGCAGAAATATCAATTGGAGAAGATGGAACTGAACAGAGGATGGTGGAGTCTCTATCTCTTATTGATGCAGTTATGCCCGACGTCGTTGCATCACGGCAAAATCAACAAAATCAACAAAAACAACAGGTGAAAACTGAGGTACAGGATACTAACGGTGAGGAAGGTAATTTGATTTTCTAATCATATTTGTAAATTTGATTAAAAACTGCCTGTGACGCCCTGGTTTGAAAAATTATTAATTTTTTCGGACCTCCATTTAAATCAGGCATATTATTGGACTGCTTTTGTATTTAGATATCTTCTATTATACTAGGATTTTCCACTAAAATTATTTTTTTAGTGGAATCAGAAGAATATGATTCATCATTTATTTATGTTTCATAGTATTTGCAATCCATCATTAAAATAAAGATAGTGAAGAAAAATTCTGAAAATCTCGAATGAAGATGTCTATTTACTATATGCTTACAATATTTTTTAAACAATTCATTCCAAACATTTATGTAACGTATCATACTCATATGAACGTAAAAATATTATTAAATATAGTTGTTACATCGAATGATACTGTTGGTGCTAATGAAAGAGGTGGAGACCGAGCTGAAATGGAAATGGATGACCAACAACCTGGTGTAGGTGTAATGAACAATGCCAGTGCCGTTGAAATTCCTGCGAGTAAAGCGACTAAGTTGCGTGGACACGAATCTGAGGTATTTATTTGTGCTTGGAATCCAACAACTGATTTACTGGCATCCGGATCAGGTGATAGTACAGCAAGAATATGGGATATGTCCGATAATTCACATGCTCCAAATCAACTAGTGTTGCGCCATTGTATTCAACGGGGTGGCACTGAGGTGCCTAGCAATAAAGATGTAACATCGTTAGACTGGAATGTAAGTTGATTAAGTCTCTTTAATGATCATACTTTTCCAAATAATATCAGAATTTTTATTTTTTTCTTTGACATTCGTAGTGTGATGGAACTCTATTAGCAACTGGCAGTTACGACGGATATGCACGAATTTGGACGACTGACGGTCGATTATCATCAACTCTTGGTCAACATAAAGGTCCAATTTTTGCATTAAAATGGAATAAACGCGGAAATTATATTCTCAGTGCTGGTGTTGATAAAACAACAATCATCTGGGATGCCGCGAGTGGTCAATGTACTCAGCAATTCAGTTTTCATTGCGCACCAGCTTTAGACGTAGATTGGCAAACAAATACTTCATTCGCCAGTTGTTCTACTGATCAATGTATTCATGTTTGTAAATTGAACGTTGACAAACCAATTAAGAGCTTCCAAGGGCACACGGTGAGTTTTGAGATTGATTTATGAAATTTTGTTTTGAAATAAACAAATAATTCCATGAAATATTTTCGCAGAATGAGGTAAACGCAATAAAGTGGGATCCACAAGGCAACTTGCTGGCTAGTTGTTCGGATGATATGAGTTTGAAGATCTGGTCAATGAAGCAGGATACTTGGGTTCACGATCTTCAAGCGCACAGTAAAGAAATATATACAATTAAATGGTCTCCAACCGGACCAGGTACTCATAATCCTAACATGAATTTGACGTTGGCCAGCGCATCGTTCGACTCTACAGTGAGATTATGGGATGTGGAAAGAGGGGCATGCATACACACTCTCACTAAACATACAGAGCCTGTATATAGCGTTGCGTTCAGCCCCGATGGAAAATTTTTGGCTAGTGGTAGCTTCGATAAGTGTGTTCACATTTGGTCGACGCAGGTGAGAGTAATATATTTTTATTAATACATACATACATGCATACATACATACATACATACATACATACATACATACATACATACATACATACATACATACATACATACATACACACACATACATACATACATACATACATACATACATACATACATACATACATACATACACACACATACATACATACATACATACATACATACATACATACATTCAATGGAGTGGGTCGGAAAATTTGCTTTTCAAGAGATTTTTGAAAATGGCATTTTTAACTCCTTGACATACGAATAAAACGGAATCTGATGGAGTCGAAAAATACAATTTAATTTGGATCAACTATATAGTTATGTGATAGTTCTTGACGTCTAGGAGACGTCAAAATCTACAATGGCACATGAAACGGAATAGATATCGTAAACATTTTGAATTGATCAGAAATCATCCAGTTGCTTACTCAATCGAAATTAAAACTTTTTCGACAAGCATACAAAAAATAAATTTTCTCAATATTAGCACAAAAATAACGACTTATCTCTTGTCATTTGCGGTGGTAATATGACAGTTTTTCATACCGACGAGAGAACTAATGTTTTATTTCCGATAAAAAATAACATTACGTTAGAGGGAAATAATAAAATTGACCTATCAAAGAACGTGGATTTCTCATTTATGTCCGTAATTTCTTTTATACTGGAGGAAAAAGAGAAACTCAGTTTTTCTGGCGGCAGGAAAATGGCCATGTTATAACCGCGGATGACATTCAAAAACTTGCCATTTTCGTGCAAATATCAAAGAAAACATAAACAAAAAATCCACTAAAGCGATCATCTTTAGACGAAAAGTTATCCCTCACTTTGAAAGAATGGTTACATAATGGATACAGAATCATTTGCATTATCCGGTCTTTCGCATCATGGAAATCTTACTGAATTTTCATTATCTTTGTATTAACTGTTTCAGAGTGGTCAATTAGTTCACAGCTATAAGGGTACTGGCGGAATATTTGAAGTCTGTTGGAACAGCCGAGGTGATAAAGTCGGGGCATCGGCCTCGGATGGAAGTGTTTTTGTTCTTGATTTGCGCAAATTATGATTTACCTTAATATGCAGTTAATATGATAATCTCTCATTTTTATTTCATATGTCATTAACTCATTTTGTCCTTGACTTGATCCAGTGAATGGGTTTGTATTTGATCCTACTTTATTCGAACTTATGATCAAAATACTACCAGTCAGTAA
This sequence comes from Microctonus aethiopoides, assembly GCA_030347275.1. Lineage (NCBI taxonomy): Eukaryota > Metazoa > Arthropoda > Insecta > Hymenoptera > Braconidae > Microctonus > Microctonus aethiopoides. The sequence continues at coordinate 5,321,793 of JAQQBS010001423.1, forward strand.
AGATTCTTCAAAATATTAGTGTGAAGTATTTGTTCAGTAGATTGTTGGTGATAAGTGAAAAGGGGAAACAAGATCCGAGAACTTATAGATTATCATAAATATGTTCAATAATATATGACAAATTGTGCGATGAAATTCCATGCTTTGTATACTTTATATTCGCTAATGATGTCAACAAATACTTGATTTCTCACTCGAAATATGAAGGTAAAATTGGTGTTGAAAAACGTAAAATGAACTGGTGATTAAAATTACAATGATGAATATACGGAAATGATAAAAAATAAATGTTTTATATTGACTCCTATATCTTGACTCAAGTAATTTCTTTAGTATATACTATTAATAATGATTATAAAACAATTGACAATTCTGTCTTAAGATTAGAGAAAATCAAAGAATTTAACTTCTCAAGTCTCAATAAAAAAAATGAATGGTAGAAAGTTTCGATTATTTATTTTTTAAGTTAATTTTAATATACGTAGATTCTGTATATAAATATCATAATCGAAATCTGATTGAATCGAACTTTTTATTTGGATGAAATTTGATCCGGCTAGAGAAAAATAATGGTAATTAATTTCATCCGAACTTAAAATTCGCTACATTTTCAAGTCAGGTTCAAATGGATTGGATCAAATCTGCTTGATCGAATCAAATTCGAATAGATTCATCCAAATTTTATAATATTTGATGTTCCCGAGAAAAAATAACAATTTAGTGCGTATATAATCAAATCTCACTTAATGTAATTATATCAGATCATATTTAATTTGGAATAGTATTTGTTTAGTATGGGATTCATCCGAGTTATAAATTTCAAATTTGATGACATTCAATTGTTGTGTATATTTGTCGTATATAATTTTTGATAAAGCAGTCTACTATGCGAATCTTTCTGCTATAAAACGATCATCATTGCGACGTGACATCAAAATGCCCAGGAACATGGTTATATCGTGGCTGAAGACGCCAGCTTTGTTTCCATACACATACTCGCTATCAACAAAATCATCGAGAATTTTTAAGTATTTCACATATTATGAAAAACGCGGCGCAAGCATTAATATTCTGCTGGTGAAACTAGGATCGTACTGGAAGACCTAGGGTGCGTTCCACTAAGCGATCGCAACACCCAAAACGTCCCTCAAGCCGTTCCACTTGGCGACCGCGGTCGTGGCGAATACGTCATGGGTGACGTCATTACTTTCGCGACCATGCACCAAACGCCCGCAACACAACGACCCATCTGAAAGTGTGTAGCGTGAAGTGTCCTCAAAAATTCGAGCTTTTTCGAGATCGATTCAAAATGGCGGCCTTTTCATTTCGAGGATCGATTATTTTAGTTTTCTCTTTTTTATAAAAGAGATTTTATTTATATTTCGTTTGATGAAAATACACACTAATTTTTGAAGGATTTTTTTTCACACTCCGTGCAGGTTTCATCCGTAATCAGTTTCCAACTTTCCACTACTTCGTTGCACTTAATCTACAATAAATATAAAAAATTTATCTATAATTCTATTTTTTTTCCTTTTATATTAAATTTATTTTGTACAGAATGATTATAGAGAAGTATATGTACTCATGTAAGTTTTTTTTTATTATTATTTAATTTTTTTTATGACAATATATCATGTTTAGGTAATTCATTTTTATGATATTGCTTTTAGATAATTTTGAGGTTATGAGTAATCTTTTTATTAATATTTTATTAGGTGGTACAACAATTCGTTAGTGACACATTTGTTTCTATCATCGGACATAATTTAATCTTGATTGAATTATAGACAACATCTGAAAAAGTACAAATGATCGCTAATCGTATCTTTTTTTGTGATGATTAGATGAACAGCCAATCACACAACACTGACAGAGATTGTTGATTGGAAATTGAATTAAACGATTGTTGAAACAGAGATATCTTTCACATAATACTGACGATCAAATATACGTAAAGAAAAAAGGAGATAATTTCCCTCTGCTTTCATTTTTTTTTGAACAGTGACAATGGACGTGGATTACGAATCATGTTTGAAAGATTGGAATGATCTGATGCAAGATTTTAAAGGACTAGAAGTAAGTCAATGTATCATAAGTATATGTATACATATACAGCTTATATACAATACCTCTGATCTTACGATCTCAATATATATTTCATGAATACCATTAATCTTTATCTTTAATTTCTTCAATTCAGTTTTATACTTTCATTTTTCAGATAATAAATCGTGAATATGTTGCAAAATTAGCGGAAATCACTGAGTTGCAAGTTAAGTGTCTCAATGGAATATCACATCAACGATATCGTATGGGAATAATATCTAAATCATTGAAAAAGTAAGCATTCACATACATACATTAAATAATTTTATTCTTATATGCTGGCAACAATGCCGATATTAAAATTTTTTCAGAATAAACGCTAGTGAAATTCGACAAAAACTCAATAAAGATATGCAAAAACGAAATGATCAATTACATGAAATGGAACAAACATTACCGAAGCCCAATGGTACATATTTATCAATAATTCTTGGTAGCGTGAATGTCTCTATTTTGAACAAAAATGACAAGTAAGCATATTGCATAAAAGAAAAACAATCATCTATGTACCAAATATTTATTCCACTTAATTTAATAGGTTCAAGTATAAAGATGAGTATGAGAAATTTAAACTGATTTTATCAGTTATAGGCTTTGTTCTTTCAGTTGTAAATTTATTCACTAACATACGGTAAGATTAAAATAAATCTGGTATTTTATATTTGCTTGAAAAATGAAGAAATTTCATTTGACCGGTACCAACTAGTTTACATATTTGCTTTTACGTTTCAGAACTCTTGAATTAAGCTTCATGTTTCTTTTGGTATGGTATTATTGTACATTAACAATCCGTGAGAGTATTTTGAAGGTGAATGGGTCACGAATTAAAGGCTGGTGGCGCTTCCATCATTTCTTATCAACCACTGTGTCTGGTGTACTACTTGTATGGCCAAATAATGAGCCTTGGTATATTTTTCGTGGGCAATTTATGTGGTTTAATGTTTACATAAGTAATGAACAAAAATTGTTAATCAAGTAAGAATTTGCTACAATACAAAAATAATAAACTTATACTCTTTGCAGGTTTTGTTCAGTATCTGCAATTTCGTTATCAACATGGTGTTTTATATCGTTTAAAAGCCCTTGGCGAACGTCACAATATGGATATAACAATTGAAGGTTTCCATTCCTGGATGTGGCGCGGTTTATCATTTCTATTTCCGTTTTTATTTATAGGATACTTTTTTCAATTGTATAATGCTTATACGCTTTATTGTCTCATTTCACATTCAGACGCAACATGGCATGTGCACGTATTAAGCATCATGTTTTTAGTCCTATTTCTCGGTAACACAATTACTACAATACTTGTTATTCCACAAAAACGAAAGGATCGTTTCACAAGTCGTTTATCAAATGTTTTTGCATTTAAATATGATCGTAATAAGAGTTCCTTACCAAAAGAACCAATTCAATCATTAATAGAATTAAACAAATCTATTAAAACAACAGATATTACTGAATTCACGAATAAAAAATCCAATTGAATATTATACTCAATATGTCACAATGCGTCATAATATAATTTAACTATGTTTATATTTAAGCAAGATATTTGAATCCTAAGTCTTCATATCAATAAGCATATAAAGAAATGAAAATATACTGTGTTGGGATTAACAAGGTTTTTTTTCTGAGCGATTTATTTTATAAACAAAGTATTTCTATTTAGTAATTCGATTGTTGAAAATTATTAGTTTCGAAAATTACGATGAAAAAGAAGTTAATCATATGACGTAAAATGATGAGCATATAAGTAGAAATTCGCGCTTTTTCCAACAGATCGAATGGATATATTTAGCAGAGGTATGTACACTGTCAGCACTTTTTCTGCTCTGCTTAAGATGGTATTATCGATACGCAAAACTGAACTATAAACCACACTAAGGTTGCGCAATTATAAATGATTAATTGAAAACTTCAAGTAAATATAATAATGTCTGGAAAATTTCGGTAAATCAATTCTGGACGAATAGCCTTTTTCAATAAAAATCTCAAAGCAACTGTCAACTTATATAACAACTCTAAAAACTCGACAAGCTTGAACATCCTCCAGGGAATTATATGAAATTCGAGAAAATTTAACGCCTTCAAAAAACATAATGAACATGTTATTTTTGATATTATTATATCTTCTCAAATGGACAATTTATTGAGAATAAGTTCAGAACTCTTATGACCTTTATTTTTTTATGACCTTTGTAAATTTCTGCTACATATTTAACTTTATATTTTCAAGTCATACGAATACATCAGTATATCTCTAAAAGTCTTTGAAAAATACGAAGGAAATCTGTATTATTAGAATCTAAGGAATTAATGAATTTCTCAAAGTATTTGTGAACATTGAAGCCGTGATCACACGAAGCTTTTCTGATGGATTATCGGCTGGGCTCTTCGCTGGCGACTGAGAAAATATATAAAATATGATATATGATAACTCATATGTATTATGCTATACCGTTATGATATATATCATTAATGATTACAGAAAATGAACAAATATTGAAGCTGATTTACATGGTTTTGTACCAAAAACTGATGATTGATTAATCGTTAGTTCAAGCGAATAATTATCGCGCATTTAGCATTTGATTTTGTTGCGAAGAAAGATCGTGTGTACTGTGTAGTGCCTTGAGCGGAGAGCACAACGACAATTGATCTGATTAACAGAAGATCTTTCTGATTCAACCGGCAACAAATTGTGAAACTTGTACCTGCCTAACACCTGACTTAATGTATAACTTTATCGATTATAACAAACAAGGATTACCAGGATTTCTGCAGAGAAACAAGTAATGCAAATTGCCTTAACAATATATTTCTGTACTACTATTGGCGTTTTATTGTTTTTGGTATTTATGTATATTTTTATTTTACAAATATTTTTGCTAGTGAGATTCCATGCGACTGGTTGCTCTCGGCGGCCTGCGGATGAGAGGCGCATTTTTATGAGACAGACATCGATCAGTAGATGTTTACAATGAGTAATAGATGCGATCAATGAATTCATATTTCAATAGAAGATATATTTTCCATTTTATCCAGGAGACAGGCAGCTATGCGTACATATGGAGTGCTTGTGCTGCGTGACGAGTTATGAAACGTCCATATAATCATGGTGAATGACGAACATATCTCATTGGTAATTATTACTTTGATATCTCACATCAATTTATTGCTGTAGAGAGTTGTAATCGTCGATATATCATTTGTATTATGTACCATGTACATTATACTCTTCTAGTGCATGCATCTTTGGATTGCTTATATAGAATCAAATTTGTATTAAATAACTTCAGTTTGTTTCAGGTGATTCAAGTTATTCATAGGAACCATGGCTGTTAAACCTTTACCCCGAGAGTTAGAGTAAACGCCATGTTTTCATGTCACATTGATGATCGTTTTATAGCAGAAAGATTTGCATGATAGACTGCTTTATCATAAATTATATACGACAAATATACAGAAAAATCAAATGTCATCAAATTTGTAATTTATAATTCGTATAAATCCAATACTTTCAATACTATGCGATAAAAAGTTAAAAATCATCAACGAAATATGTTTTCATTAGGATTAAAACTGCTCAAGATCAAATTACAACAATAACATTTATCACAATCTTATAAAAAAAACCAAGTTGAAACATTAATTGTATATAAAATTGTTCGAGATTTGTAAATAATATCTAATTGAAATGAGACGAACATAGTAAACCTTTTTTCATGAAGAGTAAGCATATAATGAAAAGTTATTATACAAAAAATCTAATAAATATTAATGTAAAAGAACATTTTGTAAAAATATTTCCTGTAACGAAATTTTATGTACAGGCTTACGACTTCTTGATGAAGTAGACACATTAGTTTTACGGGAATAACTAGTTGATTGTTTTGTTGGCTTTGGTGTTGATCATGAATACGGATTTTGTTTTTTAAACCTGGATGAGAACTGATTATCAATAGTCTTTATTGGTATTTTTGAAGCAGCGTTGGCATTATCATCAAATTCACTAGTTATATGATGGTCTGCATTTGAACTCATCAGGAAATAATGGATCCAACTTTGGTTGCATTCATAATCTTGATCATTAACTAAAGAAATCGCAGTGACGAAAAAATGATCGACTATTAATTATTCTTTTTACAATATATACTTTTAGTTTCAATAATTTAATGTAAACGATTATCTCACTGTTTAACAGTGTATCTTCGGATATTTCCGGTGGAATATTTGGGCAAATACTGATGACTTGTGGAGGCACTAACAAAACTGACTCGTTTCTACGTTCTAATTCTTCTTACAAATTCAAATGGACGAGAAAAATTACTATAAACTTTCATATAATAATTTCTAGCTGCTTGTATCAAATATATATATAATATTGAGAGTTTGTACTATCTACTTCGTCCTCTCCATCGTGAACATTGTTTGCGCAAAATTTACTTTCTTCAATGTATTCATCTCCAACTATTCCGATGACAATTAGTTCAAATTCTGTCAATTTCGTTTCAAGCATTGCTTTATTGCCCAACTAAGCTTTTGCATTTCGTAAATCTTCAGGCTTGATTGAAGAGCAACTTTTGAGATCTCTTCATACTTAGAATAAAAATAAATTCATGATTATGTTACAAATTTTAATACAGAAATATTATTATAAATGTTGTATGTATACAAAATTGATCCTAATACGTACCACTTGTCATTGTTCAACAGTTCTAATAGATCCATTGGAGGAAATCACCTTTTCAGTTAATTGTGCCCATCTCTTCTAAACCTCTTTTATGCCATATGATGCATAAAATTTCCTTCCTGCAAGACCTTGGTTCAAACAAAAAAAGTCTATCATTTTTGTTAATTGTAAATATGATGCCGTTACACATCTTGCTCTTTTGCTATAAGTTGAATATAACCACGAACTAACATTCATTTGTTAATTTCCATCAAATATTTTAATGTGTCTATTTCATTTTTATATAATAATACATATTTTATATTCATTTTTTAGCTATATCATTCAATATGTACTTATGTATTATTTACTCTGTTCTGCCCCATTTTGCAACTGGTATAATTGGTTTAGCGCGTTATAAATCGTATTCAGAATCTAATGAGAACTGTAGTCTTATCTATATGAAATCAAACAATAAGATCAAATTTTTGGTTTGCGTTCTTAAATTCCACTAGACGCTACTAGATTTTTTCGAGCTAAAATCTGATAGCTACGTACATTTATCGGATTATTATGTAACCTTTGTAGCGAAATTCGCGACGGAGTAAGCTAAATTATCGATATATTTGATGATGATGATGATGATGATATTTGTGTCGTTAAAGGGTTAGAGAATCCTGCTGCTGCGAAGATTTTGTTATTGTGCGATTAGGACTGACTTGAGAGAAAATGATAGATCTAGCTTTATCTGATTAAATCTGGACAGGTCCGTTTAGATCAAATTGAATCTGCATTTTATCTCTTACAGATTAGAGCAGACCACATGTGGTAATATTTAAAATTAGTTCTAACCGGATATAGACATATTCAAAGTTAAGAAGTATGGTCTAATATAATTACATTAAGTGAGATCTGATTATATACTGACTAAATTGTTATTTTTTCTCGGGGAACATTAAACATTATAAAATTTGAATGAATCTATTCGAATTTGATTCGATCAAGTAGATTTCATCCAATCCATTTGAACCTGACTTGAAAATATAGCGAATTCTAAATTCGAATGAAATTAAATACCATCATTTTTCTCAGGCCAGATCAAATTTCATTCAATTAAAAAGTTCGATTCAATCAGATTTTGATTATGATATTTATACACAGCATCTACGTATATTAAAATTAACTTAAAAATTAAATAACCAAAATTTTCTGCCATTCATTTTTTTTATTAAGACTTGAGTAATTAAACTTTTTGATTTTCTCCAATCTTAATACAGAATTGTCAATTATTTTATAATCATTATTAATAGTATGTACAAAAGAAATGACTTGAGTCAAGATATAGGAGTCAATATAAAACATTTATTTTTTATCATTTCCGTATATTCATCATTGTAATTTTAATCACCAGTTCATTTTACGTTTTTCAACACCAATTTTACCTTCATATTTCGAGTGTGAAATCAAGTATTTGTTGACATCATTATCGAATATAAAGTATACGAAGCATATAATTTTATCGCACAATTTGTCACATATTATTGGAAATATTCATCGTAATCTATAAATTCTCCGATCTTTTTTTCTCCTCCTAACTTATCACCAGCAATCTGCTGATCAAATACTTCACACTATTATATTGAAGAATCTTAACTGACTGGTAGTATTTTGATCATAAGTTCGAATAAAGTAGGATCAAATACAAACCCATTCACTGGATCAAGTCAAGGATAAAATGATTTAATGACACATGAAATAAAAAAGAGATTATCGTATTGACTGTATATCAAGTTAAATCATAGCTTGCGCAAATCAAGAACAAAAATACTTCCATCAGAAGCTGATGCCCCGACTCTATCAACTGAGCTATTCCAACAGGCTTCAAATATTCCGCCCGTGCCTTCATAGCTGTGAACTAATTGACCACTCTGAAAGAGTTAATATAAAGATAACGAAAATACATAATTCGAATAAAGGATCTCCATAGTTCGAACGACCCGGCAATGCAAATAATTTTCAACCCTTACAACGAAAAAAATGTATGAATACAATGTCGTAGAGGATTTGATTTTCTACAGAAATGCTATTTGTACATTTCTGGGAGCATGCCTGATTTCAGATATATAACAAAAAAAAATGCTTAAATATTTTTATTAGGGGCGCGAAAATTGTTCTCCATTGTCAGGTGAAAAGTACTCATTGTAGAAAATTACTAATGAACACTATTGAAAACGCAAAATTAATAATGAAAATGATCAATATCCATTAGTTTCTCAACAGTTCTTATTATTAATCTTGCGATTTCTTTCCAAACATTTTCTACTAACGTCGCCTTATTATTGTCTCTAATGATTTTATTTGGATTATACCGTGTCCCATTATTTTATTTTTCCGAGAATATGATTGCATTCAATACGTTCACTTCAAGTAAAGAAGTATCTGAGCTAGACTGTCGTCCTCAATAGATCATCTTAGAATTACATCTATTATCCCGTACGTTTCTATTCACTAGATATGTATTTATGCCATGAATAATAACGAATATTTTGCCATATATGACATTTTTAATGGAAAAGATGGTCCGTTTTGAAATAGGCAATAAAATATTCAACTACTACAACTGCCGTGCTTGATTTTCAAGTAGACGCTTCGAAATAGTATAAAGTGGAAAACTTAGTAGATAAACACAATTTTTGTAATATCTGAATATGAAATCCAACATGATTTTCCTGATTCATGAATTAAATGTTCTGACTGCCTTCATGGTAAACAAAAGTCAGTAAAAATGTAAACGTAGTGATAGCGTTTTTCAATTATTAGATTTTTATTATTGTTATTTCGATTTTTTTTTTTTGTAATCATAAGCGGTATAAATAAAGTAGGAGTCACGAATTGATGTTTGTCCCATCATTTCATGAAATACACTATTTTCGATTAAATAACGTGTATGTAAACTAAATTTTTGTTTCGAGTGCCCCATTAATTGAGAAATGATTCGTTATATGTATTCTTTATGTACTGTATTCATGTTAAGTAGCTTCCATTGCATTTAATTGAATCAAGGGTCATAGCAGATTATAATCTGAATAAGCGAAATTTAAACTATAAAGAGATGAATCGAAAATACTACTTTTTGTTTGAATAAGAATGTAATTTTATTGAATTCATACATTATGCGGTCTCCTGCACCTTGAATGTTGTTTCGTGCATTAATCCCATATTCGCCATCATTCATACTTTTAATTACTCAATCTTTTATCAATACTTGCTTGGGATAACATTACATTTGTGAAAAAACATGAGTTTGATTAATCGAATACATGTTTATGATTGTCGATTAATCTTGTCGTTTTTTGTTTTAAGATATCCATTGTAATCTTAGTTGATTACTTTTATTGTACATTCAGTCGGTTTAAGATGGGATGTCTTTAATTTGACAAAAAATTGGCTTCATGCCATTAAATGAATTCTATCATCGAATTGTCGTGTTCTGAGTGTCAATGATCTGAAAATTTAATTCTCCAGATTTTTGTCTTTATACATAAACTATTTCTTATTGCAAGTGAATGTAATCATTAATCATCACTAAAAGTTGGAATAAGTGAAATTTCTATAATTACAAAATATAAAATTCTAAGTGACAAATATTGTTAAAACTTCATTTTTGTATTTTTTTTTCATTTCATGGTAAATGTGTGGTATAGATTCGTTTATAGAATTTCATATTTCTTAATTTAGATGACCATTCAAATATGATTATTGTATGTTTACATCTACTTAGAGTAAAAACTATAATATTGGAGCAGATTTTCCGTTACACGCAAAGACATAATTGCCTAAAATACAGCTTTTTATTTTTTTTATCCTAAAGTTTACTTTTATTTTCGATTGAATAGTTAGCAACTTATTCTCTCTAGATAATGTAATTGAATCCATTTGTTTTTTGTCTGAGTCATATTCCCCCATTAATTATTTTTTCAACACTGATCGTTTGTACCTGCTCAGTCCGTGAAATTTATTGGTCTCATGACGTCATGACTCGACGTACGAGGCAGAACATTCTTACATATATACATTAGTATTCATTTCTTCGCATTTCACATGTAATTTCTTTTTTTTCTTTTTGCTTTTATTCAGACAATTTGTAAATATGAAATTCTATGATGCTGGATTCATCATATTGTCTCGTACATGTCTTTACACTCATTTGTCGAGTTCTAATGCGGCATATTGTTCTTCATCCACTTCAGTCATCATCAGATTACCGTCAGGAAGTAAGAGAACAACTCTTCTAGTGCCACCTGAGAGAGAATAGAAAAAAAATTACATAAATGACAATAATATGTATAAATTGAAAAAATAAATAAAAAAAACCAGGTTTGGCCGATTGAACTAACCCGGAGATGGATCATCTGCTTGCACAACTTGAGCTACAACTTGAGCTTGATTGTCTGGATCTTCATGACCTGCTATTGATCCGCCAGAGTTGTCCATAATGGACATTACCATCTGGCCTTCTGGCGTTTCACCCTCACTGTCTTTGACATAAAATTGGGACGCAAGATTAACTTGATCAGGTATGAGCTGTGCCACAGCTTCAGCTACCGCATGATCAAGAGTTAAAACTGAACCATCATCACCCTGCTGTTCAGTAGTAACATAAACGCACTGTTGCTCTCCATCAGCACCACGCGTGACTAACAGCGTTTGCCCATCCTCTGCATGACCCGCGACTTGATATACAATGCCATCTTCACCAGTAATTGTCACGAGATTAGAATTATCCTCAGTCAAAACTCGTCTTTCATCATCTTTTGGCTCTTGTTTAATTTCAGTAGCAAGGGTGCTAGTACTACTTGTTGATATCGTGGTTGTTAATGAAGATGTCACTGCTGTTTCTGACGATAATGCAGTAGGTAATGAAGCCGTCGAAGCAACTGATGCTACAGGTGTCACTATATCATCCAAACAGGGAAGATCAGGTGCTGTAACCGTTACATCACTGAGATTTATTTGCGATGCGTTGCTTGTTTGTACAATTGTACCTGTTGTACCACCTGGGCTCATTTCAACGCGCATTATTCCACCGGTGTTAGTCAAAGATTCTAATGATGGTAAAACGAGTTCAGCTGTCGTTGTAGCAGTAGTTAATGAAGTTGGGGTTACAGTAGTTGTTTCAGCATTATTTCCGGCTACATTGATATTGCTAGAAGTTACAGCAGTCTGAGCTAATGCAGTTGTAGATTGTGGTTCTTGTTCAGGTTCATTCGCTGTTTCTACAGGCTCACCATCAGGCCCAATAATACGTCCAGTTAAAGGACACAGAGTGAATGGCCTTGGTGGACTTTCTGGCTCATTTTGTATAAGATTATTTGTATTGTCCATTGATTGTTCAGGTTCAGGGTCATCGCTGCTTTCTTCACTACCAATTTCTTGAAATTCCATATGAAGTCCATCTCCCTCGACAATCTTGGTTTCCTTAAGTTTTCCCGAAGAGGAAATGGGTGTAATATTACTGATTTTACCGCGCCCACGTGTTTGTGATGTTTTACCTCCAGTTAAAAATCCTTTCATTGATGTTTTCGCCAATCCGACTGCTTCTTGAGCTCTTCTCTTGACCATCAGTAGCTTTTGTTGCGGTGAAAGAAGTGACTGCGATGCTTTTCCTGGAGTTTTTGGTGATTGCTTGGCTTGTCCTGGAGATGCTGTTTTTACAGTCTGATTCGCTTGTGTAGTCATCACTGCAAATTTGGGTCGTATTTGTGTTTGCTGGTTTGGACTAACAGCGTTTTGTGATGGTGAGATAATACGCTTCTGTATGGTTGGACGCGCTTGTGTTGTTTGAAATTTTGCAGCAGGTGCACGCACTGGAGTACGTATAGAACCTATACCGAGAACACTCGTGGGTGTAGCTCCACGTACTGGCGGTCTAGGTAATAAAGGACGTCCGTCTGGCGTTTTCTGTTGTTGTTGAGCCGCTGTTGGTCGTATCGAAGTTGCCATTCTTGGTTGGAGACCTATTGGTGACGGCACAGCAGTCACCACGTGGATTTGTTGTAACTGGTGAGGATCTGGCTTTGGTTGAATTTTTATAGGTTCTGTTTTTGGCACTAGAGATGAACGAGATTTTACTTGCACAGGTTTTGAAATTACTTTCATCTGAGTGACAACTTGACTGCCATCCGGTTTCGACACAACTTTAACTGGTGTAATTGAATTAGGTTGTTGTAATTGATTTGCAACTACTTGTTTTCGCATGACAGTTGGAGAATCGCGATTTTGTACCATCAATACTCCTTGAGCTCCGGATGTACCTTTCATAGCTATTTTAGCGCTGGGAGATGAATCGAGTTTAATAATACCTTCTTTCCTAGACATCATATAAACACCAGAAGTCAAGTTAGGCATTTGCTTAGGATCAACTTTGACCACTCCTTTGGCATTAGCTACTAATACTGGTGTCTGTTGTGTTGTCTTTGAATTATCTGGTGATTGAAGACCCAATGATGTTGCCAAATCTGAGCATGATATTACTGCGGTGGTTTTGTTAGAACCATTTGACTGGGCATTAGCGCGATCGAAGGCCCGTTGAATTACGTCACTTCGGCCAATCGTACGTTCTTCCTCTGATTCGCCAGTCCAATCCTCATCGCTGCACGTTTCCCCTCGTGTCCTCTTTGCTGCGTTTATCTCTTCAGAGTCGCTATCACTGAACTCAGCAGGTCGTTTTCCCAGAAGATCATTTTCTTCTTCTTTCATTGATCCACACCATTGTTTCACCTGATCCATCGCCTTCGACTTACTTGATCGCATTGGACGGCAAATTTGAGCTGCAGTACTTGGGCCAGGTTTACTTGGTTCTGTTTTGACGATGGTTTTCTGCATTGATGGCCTCGATGCAATAATTTTTGTACCTTGCTGTTGTTGAGCCGATTGTTGCGCTTTAAGTTCCTTCATTTCTTTCTGTTTCGCGAGATTCCGATCAAATTCTTCCAAAAGAAATTTACACGGGGTTACAACCTCGGCAGACTCCCATGTGTTGAATTCTGATGATAATCCCTCCCATTTTAGGAAATACTCGGCACAACGCTTTTTTGTATTATAGCGTTTAGCCATTATTTTTTCTACAGCGAATTCTTCATCATTAGGCTCGTCAGTATCGTTTGCACCTTTTCCAGGCTTGACTTTCGGCTTAATGAATGTTTTCGGACGTGGATGAACTATCTTTTTTTCATGCAGTGTGGATATTTCTCCTGGTGTATGAGATTTTGTCTCAGTTTTCACAACTATATCTTTCTTCATCTCCGAAGCCTCTTCTGGTTGTCCATTTCGAATCACTTTCCGCACAATAATTGGTTGTTTAGTACCTGAAATTTTGAATATTAATAATAAAAAAAATTCAATTATTCATGTACAGATTATTGAGGAAATCGAATCTTGAGTTACCAATTTTATTGTCCGGTGTAACATTTGTATGCGATACTGTTCGCACTTCTGTCATCTTTGCATTATTGATTTTCGTAAAAGTTTGAATAGTTTTGCCTGCTGTTACCCAAGATTCTCGTACGTGTGGCGCCATTTTGCACCACTTCTGATAAAGTTTCCACGAATTAGCTGAATCCCGATCAGAACTTTCTTGCTGAATTTGAGAATCCTTCCAGAGTAAAAAGGCCCAAACTTGTGCTTTTTGTTCGTTCTAAAACAATCCAACATTATTAAAAAATTTTGCAATAAAATACATTGTGATTCGTAAGAAGTTTATGTTTTAGTGACAAAAATAGTACTTACATTTCCATTATCACGGAAATGTGATGTTTTTGAGCAGCAACCTTCTTTACTTCGGTGCTCTTGAAATTCTTCAACAAAGTGAAAAACTGAATGGCATTGCCCACACACAAGAACATCGAGCCGGCCCATTTCTTCTTGTGCTGCTAAATTTGTAATCTTTCAATTAATATTTGCATTGCTTACTTTCTAGCTTTCAGGTAAAATACAGTATTGTAAGTTGAAATACAGTTAGTTATGAACTAATAATAATTTATATTCATTTGTTTATTATGCTCTATTTATTTATCTCATACGGAAATTTGAGCATTTAGTAAAAGGAAATAAGAAGCTACATTGAGTTGAATAACCTTACCTTTGATGATACTGGGATTGTTGATGGTCGTAGGGCCATCTTCGCCTTCCATTTTGCTGTATATCACTTACTTAACCACTCTTAGGGGACCTGTAGGAATTCACAATATTTTAACTCTCTCCTCTTGAAGTAATAAAAACCAATTCATTTCTATTTTAATTTCAACTCATTTTAAATTTAAAGATAAACTTTTATTTTCATTGATTCAAATCAAATTGAATGAATTCCCGCATAAATTTGATACAAATCTCTCATATGGGGGTGCGCGTGTAAGTGGTAAGAGGGGCTAATAGCAAGAGGTGCCGAAATAATGCGGTGGTGAGGGGCAAGGGGTGCAGCAGAAAAATGTAAGATACGTAATGCAATAATAAGAAAACGCATGGGAATGTTGGAAACGCGGCTAGTGGTGTAAAAATTGCAAATAAACTTACGTTCTGCCCGTATTTTTTACGCGTTAAGGTTATGAGAAAAAGTAGCTACTAGCCACTAATACTGCTTTTCCGCGATGTTGCTTTCAAGCTGGACGCACTACAACGTGAAATTACGCTTATTGTTGTGATATGATGCCATCATGCCGCACAATGGTGGCTTCGTTGTGTCGCCGCCGCTGAAGTTGTTGCGCGCCACTGCACAGTTCACACAAGCCGAAAAATTGCGATGTCTCGACTTCAAGATGGCTCTTGCTTCCTAAACTTAACGTCACTGTACACGTTGGCGTTTACTTTATGTTCAGTATTCAGCTAAATCTAATGCTGAGTATTGTTTATGGTTTTTCAAGTATATATTGAAATTTTTTACTGTTTCATTTTGTGCTGAATCGGAAGTTATATTTAATCCTTATCACTTTTAATCACACTCGTTCCCCTGGGGACATATCATGCTGAAATGAATTTATTCATGTTATACTTTGTAAATTTTATATTTTTCTCCCGATAGATAGAGCTTAAAGTGCTTCAACCAAGTTCGGCCTACTGGATTATGTTACGGAACACTTGATACAAGAGAGCCATCTGAAGTCTGAACCTTGGACCATGGGTACGTTCCACTAAGCGATCACAACGACCACGCTCACAATCGGAGTTTTCTCCATTCCACTTGATTGCGAGCGTTACAATCATGAACCCAAGTGGAACAGAGTTTGGGTCGTTTCGAGCGTTTATCAAAAATTACGAATACGATGTAACATATGACTTATGAGGGTACGATGGAGAATAGACTCTCAATTCTTCATGGAAACTATATTAGCAGAGAGAACAATTTACCCTGCTGTTGTATATGTACGACTGCGTCACAGTCATTAGACAAAAATAGCTATCGCCATATTTCGTCTCTTTGTTTCACCAGAGCGAAATTCCGATACGCAGGCCCTATCCTTATTATATGACATGAATATATGTTGAGTGTCAGCATGGAGAATAGAGTCTCTATTCTCCATGAGTATCAGCGAGCTCCGACGCGCCTCTAGTAACAGGAACTTAAGATATCAACGACTTGAATTAAATAATACGGTAAAACTTCTTTACGATTCGTCTTGCATCACATTTCCATGCAAACTAGGTTGTGCTGAAAGCCAGTTTTGGCGCACGCGCACGAGAAATCCTATGATGCTGTACACCTATATTATAGTATAATATAGGTAAACGCTTATACAACACTAGAGAATTTCTAGTTACTAAAACTGGCTTTCAGCTGTCAACACACTGATGTAAGCTCAAGCTATGTACATACGTAACATTAGGTGGCAGTGTAGCAAAGAAAATAAATTTAAAGCTAGTAATAGATGGTTGGAAAAATTCAAACGTTATAATAAAAATTCGTTCGACGCTGTAACAGTAAAACACTAGCGGATAAAGACAGTCTGAAAGCGGCATTCCTATCGTCGGGAATACCTCTTTTAGGCTACCTTTATCCGCTAGTTTATACACGTCGGATGCGAGGCGAATCAAAAAAAGGTTTCTTGTATTGGGATTTTACTTTGACCATGCGGCACTGGCGGCATTTCGGCGAACTAATTAAAAATGGAGGATAAGTCGCAGTCTCATAAAGAACACGATACTGGCATCATGGTTATGTTTACGACTTTGAAATTTACAAATATCATAGCAAAATCAAGAAAATGAGATTGCACTGCGCACTTCCTAATTGTAACAGAAAATCAAGTGAAAATATCGATTGAAGTTATCATCGCTTCCCTCCGAGTGATAAATACAAAGTGAATGTGGCAAATTACTTTGGTGAAGTTGACTTGTATTCTCAGTGGAAAAAAGTGGCAAATATTTCGAACCCTTTTGTCTGGCAAATGGTAATCTTGTTCCAATAATAAAACAAATTTTCACAGTTATCTGCGTCACTGTTAATTTAAGTGCTCCATTTATAAGCAATGAAAAATTCTGCAATATGCAATTTCAGCATGAAGGACAGTTGTACTGAAAACAAATAAATTAGTATCAGAATGTATTATTCTTTATTGAATTATATGTAATAAATGTCTTGCAGCAAAATATATTTTGCGTGGTTATAATTGTATCTAGATTCATAAATAAAGTATTTTTTCCTTTAGAAGGATGTCTTATAAGAGAAATTGACGAATAATGGATATATACTTCTACTACTTGAATTCATATTTTATAAATAAACAAATAGACATAAAATATCACATTAAATCTCCATCCATAGTGAAATAAATGTGCATGCAACAGCGTTTTAAAAGAAAACGCTCAATCTCCGAGATCTCCGTCATTAGATTATTTTTTTTGCTTGTTTAATGGACCGCAGCAGTTTGTCGTTATTTGAGATGACAGATACTTTATTTACACTATCTGCAGCTGGATTATGACTCCCCATTCTGAAGTTTAAAAAAGAAAAAACAAATGTTAATACACTTCAAATAAATGTACATCGAGTAATGATTAATTTTTAACTATTATGAACGAAGTAACATATGTGGATTTATTACTTACGCATGTTGTGCCAAAGCAGAATATACATAAGAATTTTTTTAAATTTCCTGCATTTTCAATTTTTGTGCTGATGTTACCATGTATTCAATTTCTTTTTTTTTTACGAAAACAACTATGCTCTTCTATTGGTCGTGGTACGTATGTTTCCATTACTCTCTTATGATCTTTTTTCCAGCTCCATTTTACGTCAGTACATGACAACATTGGCAGTGTATTTAAATCAATCCTGGAGAAGTGATTTACAATTTTACATCAATTGCAAGCAATTTAATATTCATAGATGTAAAAATGACTGATGTCAACTGCTTTCAGAATGATCATTACATTACTTACAATGTGCAATAAAAAAGCGTTCCAAAAATATGCTTGCACTTTCCTCCGGCTTTGCAAGTACACACCATAGATAATATTTTTCCATCACATGACACTGAACAATTAATTTCATGGGGTTTATTCTTCAGATGTGATGTTTGCATGCAAAATGCAACAAACTTCGTCATTATTATTTGTTTCGCTCAGTTTTCCACATTTCACTATATGTCCGGCACTCGCGATTTTTTTACCTTCTATGTAATTACGTTTGCTAGGATTTGTTTGACCCCAACGACAAATTTCTTGCTCGGAAATATACATTTTAATGGAAAAAAAACGAAACCTTGCATGGGTATATACTGTATTTGTTTTGGCTACTTCGACTTATCCACCATATTGAATATTGCCCACAATAGGCTCCGCCCCTAAGTAAAATCCCAATAGAAACATGTATGATTCAAATTTAATATTCATCATAAATATCAATTGAGTGCTAATAATAATTTATGCCTTTCAGTATTTTGCAGATGTTTCACATTATTTCATAGACAAATATTTAGAAATATAACGAATGAGAATAATTCATACGTACACTGCACATCGTTTTATATTTGCGAATGAGATTCACACTATTATCAATAATCTCAAACGCAAAGGTAAGCATATAACTGTTTCAAACATAATATGTATTTATCGATTCCATAACAATATTTCAAGATGTGATTGATTTACCATACTTTATGGCGAATTTCGTTAAGATTTATTTGAACTTTATAATTTCTAACATTATTCCATTGGAATTAAAATAAAAAAAATATCAGGAAAAAACGAATAATTATAATTTTTTCATTTGTTTATAATCATAATCTTCTTCATTATCAAATTCGAATTGCAAGAGTAAGCGAGTGTTTAACCGATTACTCGAAGAAGTAAAGAAGTACAAAAATTTCGACTTAAGAAGTGTTTGAATGATAATTAAAGTTTGAATATTTTTTTTAGTTGATGCAAATGAATTGGATAAAATACTCATAATTAATAACGGAATGTACATGATACATCAAATGAAAGATATTATTACCTGAACTGATTAATGAAATGATAACATTGGTAAAACGTTTCAAATTCGTCAAAAATATAAAAAATTCAATTTGAAATAATCATGTGTGTGATATATATACTATCTATTGTTAGGTTCCAAGTGACCTTTACCCTCAATCTGATGTCACGCGCCTGCGCTTTGTCGCAGCGCGCTTATTTCAAATAAATAATCTTGCATCTCGATACATATTCTTATTTTAGTAAATAATCGATTCATTTTATTGTATTGAATATTCTTGATATAATATAATATTTCATTCACTTTATGTAATAGTAGCTTTTACTTTAGAAATATCTATTTTTAACTGAGTACGAATACCAATGTCACATGAGAACTTCCGTCAAAATCGCTTCTCGATGAAACAGAAGAAATTAAAACCGCGAATAACTTTAATTAACAGTTAATTCATAAATTTCGAAGTCCAGTAAATCAAATAAATCAAGTAATTCAAGTAATCCAGAATCTTTGTGTCAATTGTTCTTGAAATGATAATCCAAGTTTAAGTCAATAACGGTTTTTCAGTACAAACATAAATCGTGTTCAATTATAATAATAGTCGTATCGAAAACTCAGTTTATAATTAATAATCATAATTTAAGTGGTTTAAATTCATCAAAGACAATCATAATCATTAAACGACATTGTAATTCATCAGTTTAAGTGTTTAATTAATAAATAAATCAATAAGTGTTTCACATAAAATTACTATCATCTCTAATTCACTCCATAACATCCTTACGCTTCAGCTACGCATAGTAGTGGCAGGCAACGATCCTCTACCAAAATAAAAATATATTTCTGTTTTAAAACCAACGTCGAACAACACCTAAGACGTAACACTATGTATTTATTTTATCATGTATATTGTTATATATTATTTTTCCTTTATACATTAGTGGAAAGTATGTTATACTTCTGGCTTCAATTTCAGAGTCGAAAGCCTAAGATTTGTGTACTGGTACAACTACGCGCCCGTCATTTGTTACAGCGGGAGCAAAAATTTTATTATGTTCTCTTATATATGAAACTGTCGCAGCATTTGTCATTAATAAAAAACGAATAATGGTATTATTTTTTGTGTTATACATAGGATTTTGTATTGTAATGGAATTATGTTTTATTTGGTATGGAATATGCGATTCGACCAATTAAAAATGATTTAGATTACAAATCATCCATACCATGTGATTTAAATCCACTTTGCGTGGTAACTGTTATTAAAGGAATGATGTTGGATTATCTCAATTTTTATATTCTTGGACCGCTTGCAGCATTAATTGATAAAATTATAAAATTAAGTCAATGGAAATGGCTTTCACCTAACTATATAAGTATTTTCCATGTATTGGTGTATTAGTAGGGTACAAGTGGATATTACATGGATGCATTGTACGATTTACTTTGGTACAATTGCATTAATACTTGGCATTTTGTATTATTTAAAAACAAGTGTACTAAGCCGAGGTGAATATGTGAGATTACAACCACATGTGGTATCCATCGAAGATTCACCAACAGATCTGTTAATCGATTCTTGCATTATACAAAAAAAGAAAGAACGTCAACGATGTATATCACCAACAGTTTTATTAATTTCGGGAACATTAGTTGCATCGAGTATCGCATGGAACCGTTATATTGCTCAAATTAATTTTGAATAATCGCAACGTTTTGGCGAATCATTAATCCACAGGCTTTAACTGATTATATATTAGTGGCAATATTCATTAATTATTTATGGAAATATTTATATTATGTACGATGGATAACTTACGTTATTATTTTTCTGATTTTTATTATGTATATTGAAAGGGCAGTACGACAATACTACTCTTCAGATCTTTACTTTTCACGATTCCAGCCTAAATCTAAACTCATATTATTAGTTTGAATCACTATACTCCTGAATACCTCTACTCTACTTTCCCACCTCCACTCTGCAAATTCTTATTCCTGACTTTTCATGGAATTCACATGAAAAGCAGAGATCTGCAGAAGAGTAGTATTGTTGTACTGCCGAAACTCGTTCTAAATAATTGTAAGTATCGCCATCGAAATAAAATCAACAAATTTGCTTTTTGTCTACAAGTATTTTACATTAGTTATTATGAAATAAACGTTGTGTATTTTTAATACAAGATGGCTAAGGCTTTGGTAGAGACGGCTAAAGTTATAGAACAATAGATTTACATGTTCCCGAAATTGTTGTTAATGACGGCATGCCGAAAACTTGGAAAAATATACTTTGAATATTCAACATTAATGCATATGACTATCAGCTTTGTGAAAATGAGTGCCAAATTTGTTATTGCCTCCTTGACTATGTCATAAGATCAAACATAAAAAATTGCTTTATCTTGATAATTGACACATTTTAATACGTATATACATGCATGTGTATTTTTATTACCATACCTGATGCCCATAGTTAGTAAAACAAGCCTCTTTCTTTATTTTTCGATGACCTCATAATAACAATTACCTGCTGTCGATTCATTTGTCTGGATAAATGTATTTAATAGGATGTGCTGCATAATCTCGAGAGTGGATATCAAAAGACTCAAACCAGAAATTTATTTATGTAAATAATGTGCGCAGATATTACAACAAATTGTTACTTTGGGATTAAACCTTTGACTAGGAATTTAATTCCATAAATTAATATTAAATATTTATGAGTTACTCGTTCATCACGAAAATTAGAAGTTATGCCTTCAACTAGTTGGCATTGGTTTGGAGCAAATCTAATTTTATATTTGTTTTAAATGTAGTTAAAAATTAAATATATAGTTACATGATTGTTCTTTATTTTTTGTACAATGCTATAACATTTTTTACGATATCGAGACGGTGAAAAATCGATTCTAATACGAAGAGCTAAAAATGACCATTACTGTCATCGATATCACGCTTTAATATAATCAAAGAATAACTAAAATTGCATCTGTATCTCTCTAATAGCGTGCCCTCCTCTTTCATTTCCTGTATATATTCATGGATAATGCATATATAAATTAATCTATTTTAATGAGTCGATATGTATACTATTTGACATGGAAGTAACGACGAATTCCATTACATTTTTTTTATATTAAATAACTTTCTTCCTTTGTATGTGATGATGAATTAAAAATGTTTTATTTTACATTTCTGAACTCATTTTCAAAGACGATAAAATAGCATTGCTGTATTTTTGATGATACTGAATTCACACTGTGTCAACCCTCTATCAATTTGAAAAGGATATTGGAATAGTTTATCAATTACAATTTTTCAAGACTAAATATTTTCTGTTGAATGTTGAAATGTGCATCAGGAAATCATTTTTGTTCGTTAAGAAAATTATTTCAACACTAAGAAAAATAATCTGTTGCGATACAAAAAGAATCTCTTGAGTTAAAAGATTATTCTTGAAAATTTGCTGGAGATCTTCATTTTGACCCAAGGAATGACTTTCTTGATTGAAGAAATTTTCCTTCATAATAAAAAATGATCATGATTGATACGTGAAAGTCTCGAACCGCGAAAATTTCTCTGTTGAGTCAAGACATTCATACCCTAAATTAGTGAACTTATTTTTGTAGATAAAACTCTCATGATAAATGTTCTTAGTCCAAAATATTTTTTGAAAGCAAGAAAAACATTCTTGCCACAAGAAAGTCTACTTCTTATTCAGATTGATATGCTTGAATCAAGAAATCATATTTTCGATGTGAAATTCACTTGATTCACGAACACTCTCAACTCAAGACAATTATTTCTTGTCATGAATAATTTTATCTCTCAGTATATAATCTTATTGTGTTCACGCATTTTTGCTTCGGAAAGTACAAGAATTTCGTGTCTAATTATAAATATCAAATCTTGGATACTATGACGACTTGATTTACATTTTATAAAATCTTCTATACTATATACATATGCGTATATATATAATACATATGATGTAGTGGATCGGTTATACCTGCCCGAGCTGCTGTCTTTATTATTTATAATAATACGAAAATGATGGCTCTATTTTGTTTTTGTAAATAAACAACTCAATATTCATCACATGTACATATTTTTAATTGGTATGTAATTTCAATTGTATTTTTTTTTAGATAATTTCGATTAGTCGCAATCGATCCAAAACACATTTTTGTTCTAATTATCTTTTGTTCTTATCAGTCTCTATATAAGTGTTAAATTAATGAAATGAAAAATCAATTAATAATTTTAGAATGGAGAGAACAAAAAACTTTTGGTCATGTCATTTTTACACTTTTCTTCCTTTGTGGTTGTTTCGATTTTTTTGTTTTCTGCTTTTTATTTTTATTTCCTTCAAACTTCGTGATGACGCTGATCGATAATATGATGAATATTGTACAAGTAATCTTCAAATAAAAAAAATATTATATTCAACTCCGATATGCTTTAAATGAAAAACAATTATTCAGTAAAATTAAAAATAAATTATGTGTGCTACGAAACACGTTATAAACTTTTTGTACATACATAGTTTGCAAAAAACTAAAATTATTAAAAATAATTCTCTACATTTTTCGAATATGTTCAATGAAGTCGGAAGTATGTCGCGATATCTATTCATTTATGAAATTATTTTTAAAATTAACCTAAATTAATTGAAATTAATAGTAACGATTGCTACCC
>JAQQBS010001423.1:5349137-5373225 GCA_030347275.1 Microctonus aethiopoides
TTTATAAATATCATAGAAAAATCAAGAAAATGAAATGGTAATCTTGTTCCAATTATAAAACAAATTTTCCCAGTTATTTGCGTCACTGTTAATTTAAGTGCTCCATTTATAAGCAATGAAAAACTCTGGAGTATGTAATTTCAGCATGAAGGACAGTTGTACTGAAAACAAATAAATTAGCATCAAAATGTATTATTCTTTATTGAACTATATGTAATGAATGTCTTGCAGAAAAATATATTTTGTGTGGTTATAATTGTATCTACATTCATAAATAAAGTATTTTTTCCTTTAGAAGGATGTCTTATAAGAGAAATTGGCGAATAATGGATATATACTTCTACTACTTAAATTCATATTTTATAAATAAACAAATATACATGAAATATCACATTAAATCTTCATCTACAGTGAAATAAATGTGCATGCAACAGCGTTTTAAAAGAAAACGCTCAATCTCCGAGATCTCCGTTTTTATATCATTTTTTCTGCTTGTTTAATGGACTGCAGCAGTTTGTCGTTATTTGAGATGACAGATACTTTATTTACACAATCTGCAGCTAGATTATGCCTTCCCATTCTGAAGTTTAAAAAACAAAAAACAAATGTTAATACACTTTTCAAATAAATGTACATCAAATAATGATCAATTTGTAACTACTATGAACGAAGTAATATATATAGATTTATTACTTACGCATGTTGTGCCAAAGCAGAATTTACACAAGAATTTTTTAAAATTTCCTACATTTTCAATTTTTATGCTGGTGTTACCATGTATTCAATTTCCTTTTTTTTACGAAAACAATTATGCTTTTCTATTGGTCGTGGTATGTATGTTTCCAGTACTCTCTTATAATCTTGTTTCCAGCTGCATTTTACGTCAGTACATGACAACATTGGCAGTGTATTTGAATCAATCCTGGAAAAGTGTTTTACAATTTTACATCAATTGCAAGCAATTTAATATTCATAGATGTAAAAATGACTGATGTCAACTGCTTTCAGAATGATCATTACATTACTTACAATGTGCAATAAAAAAGCGTTCCAAAAATATGCTTGCACTTTTCTCCGGCTTTGCAAGTACACACCATAGATAATATTTTTCCATCACATGACACTGAACAATTAATGTCGTGGGGTTTATTCTTCAGATGTGATGTTTGCATGCAAAATGCAACAAACTTCGTCATTATTATTTGTTTCGCTCAGTTCTCCACATTTCACTATATGTCCGGCACTCGCGATTTTTTAACCTTCTATATTATTACGTTTGCTATGATTTGTTTGACCCCAACGACAAATTTCTTGTTCGGAAATATACATTTTAATGGAAAAAAACGAAACCTTGCATAGGTGCATACTGTATTTGTTTTGTTTACTTTACGATTTATCCACCATATTGAATATTGCTCAGAATAGGCTCCGCCCCTAGGTAAAATCGCAATAGTCCAGCATAAATTGATTCAAAGGGCAAAGTGGATTGTTATTTGCACCGCAATATTTTGACTTTGCTTAACCTCAGCATTGGTTTTAGCATAGAAATGTCATGATACTTGTCACAATCATTAGTTTTTTTGAATTCATCCGTCGGTTGGAGGCTGAGTTTATGCTCTCTACCACCACCTCTTAGCTGATACAGTACGGAAAGTGTTAAAATTGAACACCAGATGGCGGGGCTGCATTTTTGCACGGTCTCAATATATAAGTAAGATATAAACGAGAATTACAGCTCTGGGACATCTGGATTCTGGACTGTGGGCATTCGCTATATATGTATATATATGTTGTAGAAGCGAAGGCCCATAGTCCAGAATCCAGATGTCTCAGAGCCGAGAATTACGATCAATATTACAGAATCCTATCAAATAATTAGACGATTGAATGACAGTGTTTTAGTACTTGAACGTAACTTCCAGGCGGCAGTTACATCGTGTATACGCGATCTTCCTCTCTTTAGTTATTTTATTGTACTTCTGTTAGTGAAGTTTTTAACACTATTTGGGAATTGGGACGTTAATTATTGCAGTAGATCTTTATTAAAATGTCGATAACTAGGTACTAATAAACAGCATCATTTTATAATAAATTAAACTATTAAAAATCCACTATTTTATTGAAATAATAGTTTGTCTTAAATCTAATCAATGTACCTGAAAGAATTTCTGTTTTGAGGTTATCTACCACAAGTAGAACTAATACTTTTCTAGAAAAATTTAATGTAATAAAGAGTTATTTTATACTTGATCAGTGTTGTAATAATTATAATTTATTTTTATTTTGTTTCAGTGTATTACCAGCACCCACTCAGGTTGTGTGGGATCGCGAGGATGAAGCTCGCGAACAAAAGTTGCGACAAAGACCTGTTTCTGCATTGGTCAAAGCATTCGTCACTGCACCACCGTACACTCAACGAAAAGGATGGATACCACGAACTCCAGATGATTATGGAGATGGTGGTGCATTTCCTGAAATTCACGTTGCTCAATATCCATTGGGACTAGGTCTAAAGGGAAAAGAAACGAGTAATGCCGTTGCAATTCAATTGGACGCACAAGGAAAAATAAAATATGACGTTATTGCACGTCAAGGTCACGGGAAAGATAAAGTTGTATACAGTAAATTAAATGATCTTCTTCCTGCTGAAATTACAAGTGAGAATGACGTAAGTCTTCTTCGACCTGATGAGGAAGAATTAAATGAAATAACTGAACGTACGCGTCGTGCACTTGAAAATATTACTCAATCGAAAATAGCAGCGGCGATGCCAGTTCGTTGTGCGGAAAAACAAGGTCCAGCCCAGTATATTCGTTATACACCGTCGCAACAAGGTCAATCATATAACTCTGGTGCAAAACAAAGAGTTATACGAATGGTTGAAGCTCAAGTTGATCCAATTGAACCACCAAAATTCAAAATTAATAAAAAAATACCACGTGGACCACCATCGCCACCGGCACCAGTTATGCATTCGCCTACACGTAAAGTCACAGTGAAAGAACAAAAAGAATGGAAAATTCCGCCATGCATTAGTAATTGGAAAAATGCAAAAGGATATACAATTCCATTGGATAAACGTTTAGCGGCAGACGGAAGGGGTTTACAACAAGTTCATATAAATGAAAATTTTGCTAAACTCGCTGAGGCACTGTACATTGCGGATAGAAAAGCACGTGAGGCAGTTGAAATGCGTGCACAATTGGAGAAAAAATTAGCGCAAAAGGAGAAAGAAAAGAAAGAAGATCATTTAAGGCAATTGGCGCAAAAAGCTAGAGAGGAACGTGCGGGATTGAAGTCAGCGGCGGCTTTGGATAAGTCTGAAGAATCACGTGAGCGTGATCAAATGCGCCAAGAACGTCATAAAGATCGTGTACGCGATCGAAATTTAGCACGTGCTGCTCCAGATAAGAGATCACGCTTACAACGAGAACGTGAGCGTGATATCAGTGAACAGATTGCGCTAGGTATGCCAGCAAAAAGTGTGTCGAATACTGGTGATGCTCAATTCGATCAACGGCTATTTAACACGACAAAAGGAATGGACAGCGGTCATGGACATGAAGATGAATATAATGTTTATGATAAACCTTGGAGGGATTCCAATTCTATTGGGTCACATATTTACCGACCTAATAAAAATATAGATAAGGACACATATGGCGATGACTTGGAAAAATTGGTAAAAACTAATCGATTTGTTCCTGATAAAGAATTTAGTGGTACAGATCGTACCACAACACGATCTGGTCCAGTTCAGTTTGAAAAAGAGGAGGAAGATCCATTTGGACTTGATCAATTCTTGAAACAAGCTAAACGAGCAAGTGGTGCTACATCATCAACGTCAACAACCAAGCGTAGAAAACATTGAATAATCACTTGTGAATTATTGGCAATTTTATCAACGTTTCATCACCACAGCGGAATTAATCATTTCGTAGTTATAGCACGCAAAGAATTGTTTGGGTAATAAAATTTTAGTACAATTTAATTAAAGTGAAATTTAATTACAAGGACTATTGTACCAGACGGAAAAAACTCAACAATTGTGAATTTAATGAATCAATTTCTCATTCAAAGGTAATCTATTTGGTTTTGAGATGTTTGTTGGAATCTGTGTGAAATTGAATTAAACTATGTAAAAATTAATGATGCAAGAGAATATATAATATGGGAGATGAGTGAAAGGTGTAATATGATATAAACAATAATTGGAAAAATTATAATTATGAATTCCAATTATTTTTATGAAATAAATATATCACTTTTGTTTTTTGTTACAGCGAATAACATTTGCATTTAGAAATACGAAAATGTCAGATAAACTAGTAATAAAATATTTCCATTTTGTACAATATATTGTAAAAATAATTTATTATTTTATGATTACATCAAATGCATAAGTGTCTCAATTTTTTTCTTTAAATTCCATTTTATACACGTTTATAATGTTCAACTAGTGCAATTTACATTCTGAAAACAAAAAGCGTCCCCTCAGATACTATATGAACTAATTTTCGATACATATATAGTTTATTCATTCAATTGTTCTTTTTAACTAATAAAAAAATTTATCCATGAACCAGCATCAATTAGCAAAACAATAAAGATAAATAAATTGTATATAATTTTAGTTAATGCAATTTTCCTTTGAATATGTAATACACCGTCGCGAATTATTGCTTTTTTTTTTTGACTCTCAACAAAGTATCGAAATATTGTATATAATTATTTTTCTATTTATTCGTTTAAAAGCAAAATTTAAAAAATCTGCCGATCTTTTATGGTGCTTCATCCGCAGATACTGACATGCGTTTGTTACTTCATTCCTGAAATCAACCAATTGGGATTTTACCTACCAGGGAATATTCAATATGGCGGATAATAAGCACTATCCAATAGAGTCGTATATTAATATCAGAACACGAAAACTAATAGTAATAATAGAGCAATATAGATATTTGCTGAATACGATGACTGACGATCCATCTACAGTTACAAAGTCTTCTGCAAATATTCATAATTCTACAGGCAACATTGTAGGATAGATTCCATCGAAGAAGAGAAAAACAGCTGCAGAATATCAGGGAGAATACCGAGTCCGTGAGAAGGCGAAACGAAATAGACTTTTAGAGGATTTGACAACTGCTGGTCCATCAACTTCTGTTGGGAAATCTATTACTGCTGATCCATCGACGGTTATTAATCCACCAATCACAGTTAGTACTCATGTTGGTTCTATGAATTCAAATAGAAGAAAAAGAGCCGCAGAATATCAACGTGATTATAGAGCACGGGGAAAAGAAGAATGAAAATCAGTGAGCAAGGCGACACTATCTACGACTGTCAACGAAAATTCAATTGATAATTTTAATGAAAATATCACTAATTCCTCCATTGATAATAATACAAACAATCCACAACTCCCATACGCTCAATTTAATCAACATCAAAAAGGGCATGAGTATATTAGAGTCAAATTTACAGAAAATAATTTCGGATTTGCTTGCTCAGTATGTGATCGATTATGGTTTAAATACGATTTGACAGCACTTTCTTCGAATATTGATCAACAAATTCTGGATACAATTTTACCAAATGTTCCAAAAAAAATCTGAAATTATGTGCAACATGTCTTCAATCGTTGCGGCAAAAAAAAAATACCAACTTATGCAGTTTATAATGGTTTCAAATATCCACCAATGATTGAGAATCTACCACCGTTGGATATCATAACAGAGCGATTAATATCACCTCGAATACCGTTTATGTAAGTAAAACGTTTGAGACATCTTCACGGTCAATACGGTGTATATGGACAGATAATAAATGTGCCTGTGAATGTGGATACGATGGTTAAACGCCCGTCACGTAATACCAATGATGATCATGATATTAATATACATATAAAAAAACGGAAAATTCACAAATCAAGCTACGTTCAAGGCTTGATTAATAAAAGGACAGTCCGAGCATGGTTAAATTTCCTTAAGGATACTCCACTATATCAGGATATCGAATTCGACCAGTCGTTTTTGAATGCTGTAACCGATGGAGAAATACCAAATGACGAAATAAGTGAAGAGATTACAATAGAAGATAGTCTATTTGCTCAGCAACAAACGCTCTTATGGGACGAAGATAAATATTTGCGACTTGCACCTGGAGAAAACCAACTTCCAAAAAGTCTGTTATTTGATGAATACGCCGAGGAATTATCATTTCTAGGAATATATCTAGGTCACATGAGAGCATTTCGAGATGGATTATTAATTACACACTTTCACATGACAACTAGTGAAATAAGACGAGCAGATCGACGAGGGGTTACTCCTCGTCATTTGCTGTACATGGCTGCGAAAAATATGAGACTTCGCGTTGCTTCATCTTTAATTATCGCCTTCAAATTTATTGGCAGTGATACAAGAGTGACGAAACATCAAATCCAATCCGAACAGTATGTCAACAATTGCCTTGAGACAAATCTAGCATTCTTGAAATCGATACCCAATTCTGTATATTATTGGTGACAGCGCAAAAAAGATCTTTGTGGCATGATTCGACAATTAGGCAAGCCCACGCTCTTTCTCACAATGAGCGCAAATGAAATCGAATGGATCCCACTATTGCAACTGCTGCAGAGAATGAAGGATGGGAAAATTATCTATGAAGATGAAGCTACTGAATTACATTGGTTACAAAAAAGTACACTAATCAACGAGGATGCTGTCACATGTGCTATCTATTTCGACAAATTGGTGAATACGTTAATGATTCTTTTACAAACTAGAGAGTCTTGTCCATTTGGAAAATATAGAGTGAAAGACTTTTTTAAACGAATCGAATTTTAACATCGCGGACGTCCTCACGCCCATATTTTACTTTGGTTGGAAAACGCGCCGAATAATGCATTGGCCGAAGACAAAGAAAACGCGATTTCTTTGATCGATACTTTAATTGCAGTATCTACGTCAGAAGCATCCAATAATGTAAAATTTCAAACTCATAAACATACATTTACATGTTATAAAAAGGTGAGAGGTAACCAACCTCAAAAATGTCGATTTGAAGCACCTTTTCTGCCTTTTCGATCAACTCAAATACTTGTTCCGATGAATAAAGAAGAGCCGAATTTCGCCAATTATGCCGAACATTACAAGAAAATTAAATTTCAATACGAAATAACTAATTACAACAATATCGATGACTTCTATCAAGACAATAATATAAATTCAGATGAACACTATTATAAAATAATTTTGGCGGGAATCATCCAACCAAGTATTTTATTAAAACGAGAACCATCAGAGAAATGGCATAATCCATTCAATCCATTTCTGTTCAATATTTTGAAATCGAACATGGATTTGCAGTATATATTGGACGAATATTCTTGTGCGATGTACGTAGTGTCGATTTATTGAATTCAGTGGAAATTTCAAGCCAAGAAGCAGCTTGGTGGTTGCTTCGTAAACCGATGTCACAAGCATCTAAATCGGTAATATTCATCCCAACATCATGGTCTACAGATCGGCAAAGATTAAAAAAACACATAAGGAATTGGCAGAGCTAAATGACGAGTCCACTGACATTTGGAAGGATAATCTTATCGACAAATATGAACAACGACCCGAGAAACTAAATGATCTCACTCTTGCTTTATTTTGTGCGTAATACAAATGTAACACTAACAACGAATACAAAAAATTATCTATTCAACATATTATAAGATACATAAATTATAATATGACAACTCAATTCGAAGAATATAGAAGAGAAATGGTTTTGTTGCACATTCCTTTCCGCAACGAAGAGATAGAATTTCTTTCTGAGTCGAAATTTCTTCAAATTTATGCTGACTATGAGAATATCATCTCAGAACGTCGCAAAGAATTCGAGTCCGACATCAATATCGAAGAAACCATCAAATTATGTGAACAATTGTATCGTGAAGAAGAAAATCTGATGCAACAAAACAATCAAAATGTTCCAGAGGCGGTCCCGGAGCCACCACCGTTTAACGACATGTATACAGATCCCGATTCAAACATCAACGATGACCTTCGCTTAGCATCTTTGAGCAGACTACAAGCGATTGCGAAGCGAAGAAAAAATATGATGCCAAATGAAGAATTTTGTAAACTTATGCGATTGACCAATATTGATCAACGATCGATTTTACTACAAGTTATTCATCATTTAACATCAGAACAACTTCAGCCATCGTTGTTATTCCGGACAGGCCCAGCTGGATGTAGAAAAACTTTTGTGATTCGTCTAATCATGAAAATTTACAATAAATATGCAACCACCAATGCACATTGCAACGCATATCTCACCTGTGCGTCAACTGGAAAAGCTGCCGTAGCAATCGACGGTACCACAATTTACACTGCTCTGTCATTATCCACCAAAGGAGATTATGGTTTAAGTTCAGAAGCATTACAACAATTCAGGTCGCTATTTCAACACATTCGTTCAATTTTGATTGATGAAGTTAGTATGGTAGGAGCGGAACTTTTAGAACGAATTGACAGAAGGTTGAAATTGATAACAGGTAAATTCGATACACTTTTTGGGGGACTGGACGTCATACTAGTTGGAGATTTAAGACAACTTTCACCTGTCAAAACCACACCAATTTTCAAACAATCGAAACATTATATTGGTTCACAAACTTAGCGTTTTTTCAAACTTCATGAACTACTGTCACAAGTCATGCGTCAATCGAATGTTGTATTTTCCACTATTTTAACGAAAATAGGAAATGGAGATCAGTTGGATGACGAAGAACTCACGTTGGTGGAATCAAGATTTGTGATAGGAGAAGAAGCTAATGAATTATGCCCTTACGAAATACGTCTTGCATATTCCAATCAAACAGTTGAAAAATATAATCAGGAAATTTTAGAGAATCACCAAGATCAGATTTTATCTGAAGCTGTAGACTTCATATCCGGTTGTGAAAATAATGAACAACTAGAGAGTGCACGTAGAGCACTAGAAAAGAAGAAATTGTCAGCTGACACTGGTGGGCTGCTACAACGTTTAACGCTCGTCATTGGGCAATATTACATCATAACGACAAACATCGCAGTTGCTGATGGATTAGGCAATGGCACCATGGGAAAATTGAACCACGTCGAGAAAAACGACAATGGACAAGTTACTCGAGTATGGTTAATATTCCCAAATTCTGAAAAAAACTGGGGTAAAAGCTCGTATAATATCACGTTCATTCATTATAGCGAACAACATCAATCCTCTCGCCGTTCCGATTCGTCGACGAAACGCTATCATTTATTTTGATAGACAAAGAAGTATATCAGCTAAAAGAAACCACTTTCCACTTGCACCAGCTTATGCATTGACGATTCATAAATTGCAAGGGAGCACTTTCAATAAAGTTGTTTATTATTATGAAAAAATGCAATCTCAACAGATAGTTTATGTCGCTATGTCGAGAGCCGTTTCCATTGATGGTTTATATATAATTCCTATTAACAAACATAAAAAATTTTATCATGGAAAAGGTAGTAACAACCGCTCTAGCGCCGTTTTGCGATATGAAATGACAAAATTACGTGAAAATCTAATTGTCACTTTGGATAAACAATTATTTGATTGTATTAGCATGAGAAATGGTTTTATCAATCATATCATTCAATTGCCAGAGTCTTCATGTCCACGCAAATGATTTTATGGATAGAGTTTTTGAAAACATAAATATTTTAATATTATCAGAAACGTTTATGAATGATAATGAACCTCCGGTATCGATACCTAATTTCGAATTCATTTCAAGATTTCAACGCAGTGAGGTCAGAAATTCTGGTGTTGCCATTTATCGACATGAAAAAGACAAACATTGTTTCATCACTCCACATTTAGAAATTAAGGCTCCTTACAGCAGCAATGCTGACGTGACGATATCAACGTTATTAAGAATTGGAGACTTATGTGCAGTAGAGTGTAGAATTAACTCCAGCGATAATAATAGTCCGAAATTAATTTCAATAGCTATTTATATATCACGAAATGCTGCAATGATGGATATTAAGTTTTTTATCGGCAATTCATTATTATCGGTATCAACTGGAGGTTCACAAGCTCTGGCAGATCATATTGGAGATCTTGTAGATTATTGCAAACAGCCGGTCATTCTCGCGGGAGATTTCGATGTTAACTTTTCGTTGCCAGAAGCAGAACCACTACTAAAATTCTTCAAAGAAAATTTTTCATTGGAAATGATAAATGGTAGAAATGATCCAACAACTAAAAGGGGGACTACTATTCATGCAGTTTTTGCAAGGAATATACCTAAAATAGATATTAAACATTTTATATCTTATTTTAGTTATCATAATCCAATTGTTAATATTATAGATATGAATGACCCGCCACTCCAAAATATTAATTTAATTCAATAAATGATTGTAAAAAATGACTATTTATAATAAAGTTTGCATGAAAATGTATTACTGTAAAAAAATAATTAAAAATATAAAATCATTTGAAATATATAATCTTTGTTTTTATATTTTATTATGTGATTTACGAGGTCAACATTATTAATGTGATGACTTTTGACTCAATTATTCTCAGTACCCAATCAGTTATAAAGCAAATGTTTCAGTTTGGATATTTGATCGCAAGATTTCCATCGAACTGAATCTTTGATGAAGGGCCTCAAATCTGCAAGAATTTTTGTAGGTACATTTTCTATAAGTTGTCTTCATGTAATAAACATGAATCATTTTCTAACTGTAGATCCAAGTTGCCTCTGTAATGAAATGTGTATACATCGTTTATCATCCCTTAGATCTATTGATTATTGGGATAACTGATAGTGGTCATTTTTTAATGTAGTATCTTAGAATCAATCAATATAGAAAAATGATGAATTTTTGCACCGATTTAATTTCAAACTATGTAACTTGTGAAGATATTTTCTTTTTCATAACGTTTTGATTTTGTCAGAAATACTGTATATCTGTAACTCCGCGAACGTTATCGTTCGCAATAGTTATGACAGTATCGATTATTCTGAAAAATTTTTTGTTTGTTTCCCAAATTTATTATCTGATGAATATTTATATGAATCAAAAACAATTATCGATTTCATTTTACTCTGACGAAAACTCCATCAGATTTCATCAATTCAGAGCAACAAAAAATACATTCATGTTGATAAGAAAAACCTAGAAATAATACGAACCAAACTCAGAAAGTAATTATATTATAATGAATGGAAGGTAATAAATACAATACGTGCCTATACTAATATTATAATACAGTCATTATGAGCTTATTTTCGAAAAAATGATTCATCAAAATTTTTTTTTCAGTTTCATTTGGGAAGATCTTAAATTACATCAGCATTATCCATCCAACTCAATTTCGCTCCTCACTATTTCATCAGCTTTGAGCGTACTAAATTGTGGTTGAATGGTTGGTTCGGTTACATTTAAGACTGGTGATTCGGATGATGATGTTCGACCGACAGTGGTAGTGCGAATCCTTGTTCGTCCATTCACCAAATTTCTCAATGGCATTGATAAACTCTTTCGTTTTTTTGTCGTTGATCTGTAATACGGTATGAGTTCATTATTTGGTGAAAAAATTACATTTAGATTTGATATAGAGATAAATGTCATCAGAATACAATTAGGATTACATTATGAGAATACTAATAACTAACTTGGGTAATGTAGGACATGACCAAAGTTTGAAATCCGCCCCAAAAAGTTCTCCCTCCTCAATGGTTTGTGGCAGATGAATATTCAGTGTTTCAGGAAGAAATATTGAAGTGAGGGCACCGGCTACGCTTAATGATCCCATGACGATGAGAGGTAAAACTCGCGAGTACACGGCCAAATGAACAATGTATGGGAATGTTAAGAGGCCGATTCCTGCAATAAATGACGCGATTCCCATTGCTTGAGACCTGAGTACTGTCGGTAATAGTTCACCAACAAACACATAAAATACAGCAAATGACGCAGCAATTCCAAATTTGCCAATCATTGCCAGAGAAACCGTCACCCAAACTGCATCTATCATAATAAGAATAAATGAAGCCAACTTTTTACCTGCATTGATATTGAATTACGGATAAGTAACGTATATGGTTTGATTTATTACCTTCAGGGACAAACATACATGAAACGCATGCGACACCACCGAGTAACATTGTCAAACAGAGAACCCATCGTCTTCCCAATCTATCCATAGCATACCATGTGATCACATATGATGGTATTTCTACTATTCCACCTACGAATATGTGAATAATCAATATTAATGATGAAAGTAATTGCATACTATGAATAAGCATGGCGGCATATATCTACACACACAAATATTTTTCAAAAACATGTGTTTGATGCAATTGAATAATTAGATATATATGTATATAACCACTTTCATCATCCCGAAACCATTTATAATAATATTAATGAGTAGTGGAACGGTGATGGGATGCACACATATGCTACATCCGGAGAGTTATAACCATCCGGGAAATGACATACTCCGTAAGAGTTCAGAAACTTCATGCAATAAATCCGATTATATTCATTTACATGGCTTGGAAAGAATTAATGATTAAACTTTGTCTCAATTCGTGGTTATAAATATCAGTCTTGGATATGTTTCACATTTGACATGCAACTTCAACAATGACTGTCAACGGTATATCATTATGCAACGAGAGTTAAAAGAATTCTATATTAATAAATAATTAATGAATAATAAATAAACACATGAATTAATATTACAATGCCTGAACACCACTACATTGCAGTTGTGGCGTTGAATAATATAAAAACGTACACGCTGTCATCACAAGGGACGCAGGTTAGTTCCTACTCCCACTCGCGCAGTTGAATTTTGAAATGCATGTTTGTGCATTCATATTCCATCATATTCAATCATAGTTCGGGAGGCCGCAAAAGTAAATATTGATTCATTTCGCTACACTTGATTTTCATTTTTGATGTTTACAATGGACACATTATAATAGTTACAGTTTGTCAATACCGGTACAACAGTCAATGACAGCAGAAATCGAAAACTTGCAAAATATTCGAATTTGTGACTGATTTAGCTATGAATATACATATATATTAATAAAGATACAACGCGTATTCTATTAGCCAAGTACGCGCACTGTACGTGCACCTAGTGTACTTCATATGCCGAACCCCAGCATTAGTCTAATAAAAAGAGCATTTTACTTTGCATTTCATATGTAATTTTCTTTTCTTCTTTCATAAAATGCACTATTGTGAACTTAAATTTGAGTTTTCGGGGTGGAAGGTTGTGTCCCTCGACCGTCACCTTGAAGATAAAGATGTGAATAGTTTTTTATATTTTTCTCGTAAACTATGAGGTCTATAAAAAGATGCCTTCAATGAAGATTGATTATTTTTTCAATAAACAAAAAATTTTAAGTTGAATTTTTCATTGCATCTTTTCGAATAAATGGAGTTCACCAAGTAATTGTATAATTCATTAAAGTATCAAGCATCCACATTTCAACTAAAATTTCGTGTTCAAATCAACATAAAACACTATTCATTATACGCAAAATCATTTTTCTGTTTCAACAACAAACTTATGTGTTAAAATTCATACTTTTTATTTATTTGAGAATTTTTTTATTTTACTAAAATTTATTGCATCTGTTAATGAACTCATGATTTGTACGATTCTATCCGACTTGGTACCGGGAATTTCTTAATTTTCAATTTCCGAAATAAGATCTTCGAAAATACTTGGAAACATTTGGAATTTTTTTCTGAAAAATTCTAATTTTTTTTTTTAATTGCCACAAATAACTGAAAAAATATAATATTCTTGAATTCAACAACAAATTGTGGGCAAGATTTTTCCTATTGAGCAGAATTTGATATTTTATCAATTCACTATTCTACAAATTTATGAGCAAAAAATCTTGTGTATCAAAGGTGGAAAGATGATGTCTCATCAATGTGGCATTCGCAGCCAGCTTCGTTAAAGAATGTTCACATTGGTCACATTCGACCCGTACTGCAAATCTCATCTTCTTATTCATGCTTGCATCACAATCGTCTACTTTTCGTTTCAGATACCCAATCTACTTTTATGTAATGTAAATGTTTCACTGTGAAGTAATGTTAGTTATATTGTTCAAAGCATCTACATAAGCCGTTGTTTCTTTTGATGAATTTTCTTTGTGATGCGTATTTATACCTGTGGAAATTTATAATCACTAAAATTGTTTACATTACCAATGAAGAATGCGAGGTAATCAGAGACACCTAAATTCGTTGTATTATATGAGAGTCCATTATAGACGACTGCATTGGCCACCCAGTCGAAAGCAAGAATAAAAAATTTTTTCCGAATATTTGGATTTCTAATAAGATCCATTGGAGTAGCTGATGGTGGTGGTGGTCTATCCTCTGTCTCGATTTCCATTACAATATCACCAGAATTACGACCATTGCACGCAATTCCACGTTTTTTCAATATTTCCAACTGTTAAGAAATATGGGAATACAAAAAAAAAAATTAATGAAATAAATAATGTTATATTCCATATCAATCAAATATTTGAATCAATGGAGTATGTTTTCTTTCAATCGTTCTTACTTCTAATTTTCGCAAAAAATTCTTTGGTACACTTTTTCCATTGATCCTCGCCATGTGTTGAACTATAACTTCGGCTTCATCTATTCTGTTTTTGCTGAGTAGCCATCGTGGCGATTCTGGGATAATCCACCAGTAAGTGAATAAAAGTACGAAGGGGACTGATGTCGCTAGAGAAAGTGAGTACCAATTCCGCAAAATATATCCCTGAGAAACAAATCAAACTATAGTTTAATAGTGTTGCCTGTATTTCTTATTTAATTTGGATTCGGATTTTTTTTATTATATGTAAACACAGAAACATATTGACGAACTAAATTCAATGAACTTTGAAAATCAAATAATATTTTAGATCACAAATGATTTAAATCAAAATAGTGGATTTTGAATCGAGACAAATGAATTTAATTCAAGACAAGTATATATTTGATTCAAATTATTTTATTTCAAATAATTCATGAACTCAAAGCATTATACCTTATAGCAATCATAAAAATGAGGTTTAATTAAATAATAATTACAAAAAACTATAGAAATTGCCAGTATATGGAAGATTAAATCACAAACTTTTATTCGAAGATACTATTATTCTACCGCCATTTTAGAAATTTTACATTAATTCGATTTCCCGAGTAGAAATGAAAAGGTCTTTACAAGGCGCTGAAGAGGTCTTTACAAGGTCTCCACAAGTGGCCCACACATTTTTTAAATTGAAATAAATTTTGATGATTGCTTTCAGGTCGACACAAGGCGCTCACAGAATCATTTTATCATTATAACACATATACGCAGGTAGACAGAAGGTTTCAACAGATTTAGTGAACCCTTGTGATAAAAATCATTTCAATGAACTAAAATGTGCACGCTATGTGAGCCCTTTGTGGGCGCCACTTGTAGACAAATTCTAAGTCCATTTATTTTTTAGACTTTAAAAAATTTCAGTCTCAGAAAAAATTTCCAAGTCCAACAAATAAATGAACTTTATAGATGGCGCGTCGAAGGAAAGTCTGAACGTAGACCCAGCAGAATCCATGGCGCATTTCACTTAGGTCACAATAATGACATTTGTCATTCTTAATGCCATATTGTTATTGTAATTGCAATGAATCTCTTTTGAACGGAAAAACGTGTACAAAAACATAATTAAAGTAAAGTTTGTGCGGTGTTGATGGTGTGGTGAATTGCCTGATTTTGAAAAATATTTTTGGTGTCAATCAAACGAAAATTGTGGAGGCGTCATATAAGTATAAGAAAATTACTTTGCATAGAGTGTGAAATCGTGAAACAAAGGTCCACAACAGTGGACAGCGAAGGCTGTTGTAATGAAATAGAGGAAAGTAAGGTTAGTAGTAGTAGTAATGCAAACAAAAGAAAAATTATAGAATATGAACAAAGGAATGATAAAAAGATAATAATAAAGATAAATGAAAAAATAGAAGAAAAGAACTAGGAAAATGATAACGATATAATAGATGAAAAGTACATAATTGAAGAACAAGCACTTGATGAGTTCATGAATAAGAATAGAATAGATGCAGAAATATATAGTCATAAAGAAAAGAAAAGACATCGAAAATTGGTGGAAAGAGAAGCTTATGAAAAGATAGAAAAAATGTTTCAATTCACAGAATATGAAAAAAAAAGGATTACAATATGGAATGTGCGGTTGAAAGCAGTTCCAGTGATAGTGAAGGTAGTTATAATTACACCTATATAAGAACAGAGGGGAATAAACAAGAAGTAAGAGCTACTGGTCATAATGATGAAATGACAGAAGCAGTGAATAAATGTAACAATACACAAAGCAGTGGCCCAAGCAGTATAATAAATGTAAAGGAAAGAATGGTAAAAACCAAAGAGGGGTATATAATTGAAAAGTACATAATGGAGGAGGAAAAAAAAACTTATGAGGAAAAGAACCAAATGTTGAGATATAAGTTTCCGAATAAGGGGAAAATTGTTGTGTCGACTAAATTGAACCCGGAGAAATGTACGGCAAGGAGAACCAGAAATCACGGGCGAATACTTGACAAGTTATAGGAAAGTAATTTGATGCCAAGTAAGATGACAGAGATGGAGTTCAACACAGTGGAATTACAGTTTGATGTTATAGGTATGGACACACGAAACAATACTGTAGGAAGCAAAACCAAACATGTGTGATTTGTGGAGATACAGTACACGGCCATTGTGATAAAACTTGCTGTTGCATAAATTGTGGAGGAAATCACAAATCCAATGATAAAAAATGCGAGGTCTATCAAAGAAATAAAAATATACAGGAAATAAGTGCCGTAAGGAATGTGACGACTATGTAGCGAAAAAAATTGTAGAAGATCGGCAGGAGCCGTATGAAAATCTGTGGATTAAACCAAGGAGCTGGCCACTAATTAACAGAAAGAAAGTAGTCCCAGAAAGAGTGGGGGAGGAAGAAAATGAAAATACAGGTGAAACGTACCAGGAGGGTAACAATAGTCGAGGTAAGAGTAGGAAGAGGTATAAGAACACAGATACAGTAAAGAACAAGAGAACAACGAATAGATGGTTAAGTCGGACGAGACAAGAAAGTGATAAACATTATGATAAGGGGACACAGGGAAAGACTAAGACCGGAGAGGGTGGAGGACATGACAGAGAAGGAGTGATAGAGGTTCCCACAGTGAAGAAGATTGTAGACATATGGGAAGAGGGAGATATGAAAGAATGGGAGTAAGAAAAGGAGACTAGGTATTTTAATGAGATAGCTAAGTATGCCATGCAGAGAATAATGATCATTAAAAGAAAACAAAGCAAAGTAAGAGATGAAAACGAACAACATAAAACAGAATTAAAGCAAAATGGGACTGAAAATCATTAATTGGAATGTTAGAGGATTAAAGAGTAAGAAATCAGAATTAAGTGAAAAAAATAAAAATTACGATATGATAGGTCTTACGAAAACAAAACTTAACTATAAAGATAATATAAGATTTACAGATTATAACATTTACAGAAACGATGGACTACAATGTAGAGCAAATGGATCGGGAGGAGTAATGCTGCTGGTTAAGAAAGGCATTTCGCTGTCTCGAATACAAAATTTTCAAATGAAGTCACGAAATATAGACTGTGTAAATAAGTTCGAATTTTTGTACTTTTATGAATATTTAACAGTATATCATTTTATAATTTATGTTTCTTTCATATTCAGTGATAATCTTCGACGTTTTGCCAGAAATGAAATAAAATGTTAAATTTCTTAGTAATTGGACTTTATCCCTGAATATCATTCGAAATAGTGGATTTACAAAAAAATGATAAGAACACTTTTTTGTAGAGTATTTGATTTTCTATAAAAATCTACATTGCACATTTCATAATATTGATTTGTCTACGCGTTATAAAATTTAGAAGTAACAAAAAAATTTTTGTTAAATTCTTCAAACTTAAACCTCCAGTATCTTCTAAACAGTAAAAGTTATGAAAAAATTGAAAGATACCTTTTTTGTAGAGCGTTCAGTTTCCTATAAAAATATGTAATGACC
This sequence comes from Microctonus aethiopoides, assembly GCA_030347275.1. NCBI lineage: Eukaryota > Metazoa > Arthropoda > Insecta > Hymenoptera > Braconidae > Microctonus > Microctonus aethiopoides. The sequence continues at coordinate 5,367,296 of JAQQBS010001423.1, forward strand.
ATTTGAATCCGTCCATTGATTCGTAAGCGTACAAAATTTTAATGATAAAAACAAAATTTTTCTATGATATTTAAATAGGAAGTAGAAATTCACGAAAAGCGACCTCTTAATATAAATATTAAGAGCTCCGATTTTAACAGGCATCTTCTTACTCCTCCCTGAAGGTATTTCAGTGGGGGTTTTGAAAAAAAAATAGTCCATTCATTTGAACCAGTCTAATATAGATACCCCTCTGGAATAGGGGAAGGAGGGCGATAATGGTCAAATTTGGAGTTGATGTTTTGTTCAACAGAACTGGTACACAGAATAACACACTAAAACGGAAAAGATACATGAGGGTCGGATCATTTCTCGATTATATATGAGATTGATGAAGAGATAAAAGGATATTTTAAAAAAACGAACAAAATTATAAATAAGAAAACAGACTGGGAACAATACGGATGGGATAATGGAAAGTGTGTTGGAAAAAATAAAGCAAGTTCAACTAACTAGTGCAAATCATATAGAGGTGTATAAAGAACTGTATGAAACCATGATTCGTGCCGCAGCAATAGCTACGCGTAAAAACTATGGGGAAATAGAGGATAGTCCTGAGAAAAAATATAAACGTAAAAACAAAAATCCTGCGGAATGGTCGGATGAAGATTGTCGAAAGGCAGTGAATTAATAGAAAGGAAAAATTAACAAAATTAAAAGCAAGCTACCAAATGTATGACTATATCGAATATGAGAAAGCTAAAGCAGAAGCAACTAGAATTATTAATAGAAAAAAAAGAGAAAATTTCAAGAAATTTATTACCATGATAAATAAAAACACAAATATGACATACGTGTGGAATAAAATGAAGGTACTCAAGAAGTCATCTAAAACAGTTGAATGGAATAAATGGCAAAAAAAGGGATCGTAATAAAGAATGCATTACGGTAATGCATTAAGCCGAAGTTAGGTATGTGAACAAAGAACAATAATCAAGGAAAATGAGATCGATAAAGAGAATGAACTGAATGGTGAAATAAGGGTGGAGGAAACAAAAAGGGCAGTGAATAGTTGCAGGATGACATCAGCTCCAGGGATAGATAAAGTGGTATATGGAATGATAAAAAGACTGAGTGATGAATACATGGGAATAATTACGGTTATATTTAATGGATGTGTGAAAACAGCAATCTTTCCGAATCAATGGAAGGAATATCTGGTTTTATTCATAGATAAACCTGGTAAAGAAAAGGTGAGACCAATAGCATTAGCATCATGTATGAGCAAGGTGCTTGAAATAATTATTACAGAAATAATAAATTGGTGGGCTGAGAGTAATAATATACTGAACAAAAAGCAGAATGGGTTCAAGAAAGGCAGATCGTGCACTGAAAATTTAATTCAGTAGGTGACAAATATTAGAATAGGGTATCATAAAGAAGAAAATACGATGGATGCGTTTCTGGATGTGACATCGGCGTATGACAATGTGTTATATACGCTGCTGATGAAAAAATTAATGGAAGAAGAATGTCCGTATCAAATCATGAAATATATAGAAGCTTGGATGGCGGGAAGAGTAGTAAAATTTATTATAACTAATGAAAATATAGAGATAAGACATACTTATAAAGGACTACCACAGGGAGCAGTCTGAAGTCCAATACTATATGACATCTATACCAACAAAATAACAAATAACCTACCAAATGGTGTGGAATAGATACAGTTCGCAGATGATATAGCTATCTACATCACTGAAAAAAATTACAAAGAGAGATAAACGAAGATCAAAAGTGCTATAGAAACTATTAAGGAAAATTTAGAAAAAATAGGATTAGAATTACAACCAACTAAAACTGTGATAGTCGATTTCGACAGCAAAATCAATAGACGAAAGGACCAAATAATCAATATATTGGGAGAAAATATAGAACTTAAAAAAGACGTGAAATTACTTGGAATAACATTGAATTATAGACTAACATTGAAGCTTAAAGCTGAAATATTAAAGAGAAAGTAACAACGACTGATGCGATCCTTCGATACGCAAATGGTATAAAAAAAGGTTTGAAAGTGAATACAGCACTGATGCTGTATAAAAGTCTGGTACGGTCAACAATAGATTATGGAGCATTTATTTACTATCCTGGAGATGAGAAGAACAGCATAAAAATAGAAAGAGCACAGTATAGGGGATTAAGAATAGCTATGAGGTATAGAAATAGTGCCCCAAATAATGTCATTATGGTGGAAACGAAAATTATGAAAGTTAGGGACAGAGCTGAAAGAATGGCGAGGAACTTCATGGCCAAAATAATGATATATGGAGACGAGGAATTGAAAAACAAATTAACAGAGTTAAGCAGAATGGAAAGAATAAACAGAGGAGGCAGATTACATAGAAGAAATCCCTATATCAGCTCTGAAGCATGAGATAGAGTGATAGAAGGAAAAATAAAATAAAAGAGAGAGGACAATTTGATATATTTGAAATGGAGTACAGGCAAAGCACACTGAACATCAATATAGAAACAAGTATTGGAAATAAGATAAAGAAAGGAAAAAAAATGGGACAAGTTACACAAGAAATAATTGAAAAATATGGAATGGAAAATGAACCAACAATTATATATACAGATGGATCAAGAGCAGAAGACAAGATATCTACAGGGAGTGCGTATTATATACCAGGAGAAGAAATGGAATATATGGTAGTTGAGAGGCTAATCATTTCTACGTTTATTTAGAGAATCAATTCCCGAGCCTGCAAAATAGCATTTCATTTGTTTTTTTTTTTCGAATATTCGTTCCTTATTATTTCCGGTGGATTTGATTCTTGATTAGATGAGAATAGCTCGTTGTGTGGTGAAAACTGTATTACATATTCATTCATTTTCAATTTTATCTTTTCCGTTAGCCTAAAACTACTTATATTTTCGCAAATACTCTTATTATGCTGTTTTTAAAATACACACAGAAGCGCGATTGATTCATTAAAATCAAAATTTGGTTCGCATATTTTGCTTGAATAGGCTATTACAACCAACTTTATACGATCAAAAACCCATGAAAGCTTATATCTAAGCATATTATTTAGATTTTTTGTATAATAAATGAGTATTTTCATGTAAAACGCTTCATAAAATGAGTCGATAGTTCAAATATATGTACGTGCTTAATATTTGTGCCAATCTCGATAGTCGCTTGTGTCATCTATGTACACTTCATACACAAAAGAAAACTTTTGTTAAAGTCCACTCAGAATTTGTGTTAAAATTTTTTCAATATGAATACAACCTGAAAATGATGTTAAAACAGCACATTATTTATGTGACTCGATTCAACTCCGATGGTTTGTTAAATACTCACAAATCATTGAAAAGTATATTGATTCCAAATATATAAGAGTCTGAGACGCAAACATTGATTGTGAGATTCAACATGAAATATTATTCATTTTACGCGAAATAATTTTTTTGCTTCAACAGGATTTGTCGTTTTGAAATTGATACAAAACCTGCGTTAAGAACAGCTTATACATATTTTGAGTGGACTTCTGCAAAATGTTTTGACTTTGTATGTATATGACCATTGATTTGTCGATTTCAAACATTATATGGTATAATTCGAATAAACATAAAGATTCGAAACTAGAGACATTTTTCGAGATACATTGAAATTAAATATTTATTTTGGATCAAAATGATTTTTAGACCTGAATCAAGACCGGATTTATCATTTAAATCAATATTTTTTTAAATTTTGTATGAAATGCTGAAATCACTTTGAATCAAATATACACTACAATAATGTGTACTCACCAACAACGCTAGTAGGCACATGGCTGTGGCAAAAAACATACATATAACCATCCCCGCAAACGTTCTGTATCTAGGACCCATTAATTCCAAAGCTATAATAATAACAATGATTACAAACATAAATATCCATATTTAGGAGAAGCTTAATTATTGAAAATAAACGTTTTCTCACCTAAAATAAATGGTATTTGATAAATAGCAGGAAAAAAAAGGCCATTTATAGTTCTCAACGCTGTGTAAACAACGTAATTCGGACTAAAACTTGTTGCGATGGAAAAAATCACTTCAAGAAATAGTATTGCAAAGAAGGCCGTTCGTCTACCCCACTTATCGGCAATCCATCCAAAGACCACATTTCCAAATAAGCTGCCCACATAGAAAAATGTTGTGGATGTAGATGGCAACCAACTGTTATCGCATACGAGGTTCAGCTGCATTAATGCAAAAAACATAAAATTTTTATAATTTACGATACACAAAAAAAAAAAAAAGTCTTGAAGCAAGTCTCTGAAACTTGATTTAAATTAAAAATTGATATGTGTTGAAACTATTGATATTCTTATAAATAATTTAAAATTTGAAAATGTGGTGATTTAAGATTATTTTCAGATTAAATTTGTGTAAAAAAACTTTGAACACAAATTTTGAGTAGACTTTTACACAAACTTTTTTATTGGATGAATATTAGTTTGAAAAATCTCGATTGAAAATTGAAAAAAAGTTTAATCAAGTCTAAAAAAATTTTCGATCAAGATTTTAGAAGCTTTGAATCAGAAATGAGAAAAAACTTGGATCAAGAGTGTGGAAAGTTTCCGACCAAATTTCAATAAAACTTGTAGCCCAGGAATTTTAGACATTTTAAACACCAATCTGCGAAAAAATTACAACTAAGCTGAATTTTTGTACACACCTTTATTACGGCATTGTAATGAAGATGTGAAAAATCGACATTGATATCGTGCCGGCTGAAAAAGTTATAGAGGTCAAAAGGTCACGAAAATCAGTTTTTCGCGAATATCTCGCAACTTATCGCTCGGAGGTCAATAGAGGTCACTATAAATATTGTTTGTCGTGAAATTATCTAGAAAAAGTGCCTCTTGCATTTTCCTGTAACATCAACCGTTTTCGCAATAGAGCGCAGAGAAAGCGACTACAATGCACTCACATACGCTATTGTATACCGTATACCAAGGCATGGACTCTATTGCGTTTTATTCATGATTGTAAGTGTTTAAAAAACTTATATTTTTGATGTTTGGGCGTTTTGTGGGAAATATACACATATTATAGAGGTTTGGGAACTTAGCAAAATTTACTATATATTATACTAAGGACCTTCACTGGCAGATTTTTCGCATTTTATAATTATGAGACCCGTCCCTTTATACATGCTACTACCTGTCGGAGTGCAGTCGGACTGTGTTTAGCTCAGTTGAAAAATATTTCTTGAGCGTTAAAGACATTATTTCAGTAGTTTCATGCTCTTAAATAATTTTCAATATGAGTGATACGTGTTTTATATGCGAAGGATTGTTATCGGATAGTAATGTTGTAGAAGTTAGGCATGGTCTAGAAACATTAAAAAATAGTTGTATCGCTAGAGGTGACGGCAAAAATGAATATTTAAAAACTGTGACTTTTGTGAATGTATATGGTAATTGTCGTAAAAAATATACGAATAATTTGAGTATTACAGCATTTAAACGATGCCAAGAGGAACCGAGTACATCAGTATCTCCACGTAAAAAAAGAATCAGTTCTTTTGATTTTAAAAAACTATGTTTGTTTTATGGAGAAGAAGCGAGTGAAATAATTGAGAAAAAAAAGAAAAAAAATACAGACGCGTTATTAGAGAAGTGAGTACTCTCGCATTTAAAGACACGGCCGTGTTGAAAACTGCAGACGTGCGCGATGATAAGTATTGAAGAAGTGTAATGGAGCGTATCAATTTTGAGTATGACTTATAAGGAATGAGGAAGAGACCCTTAGTATCTGTCGAAGCTAAGTATCATGGTATATGTTTCTCAAATTTTGCATTAGTGAGAGGATAGGGTGACGCAGGCCGTCCATTGGACGAAAATATTAAAATTGCAATGGAGAATGTTTTCCATTACATTGAAAATAAT
>JAQQBS010001423.1:5377813-5399740 GCA_030347275.1 Microctonus aethiopoides
AAAAAAAAAAAAAAAAAAAATAAACAAATGAATGGTTTTATGAAAACGATGCAAGTGAAACTTTTTTTCAGATCGTAGGCTATATTGGCCTTGGTTGCTCTGCCGAGCGCCTTTACCCCTATTCCGCGGTCGACTGTAATGCAACATGCGATAGATGGATGAATAAATTTAAGGCGATGGAATAAAAGTTTCACTTTAAAAAACTTGTTTTGATGATGTTAATTATTTTTGTGATTAGTGATTACCTGCGAGAAGGCGAGGAAAGCTGCTGGAAGTGTAGCAGGTATACATAAGAGATAGTACATGAGGTTTTGATATCGGCCTTTCTCACCGACGTGTAGCAATACCTCATCGAAGTCGATTGAACTCATTGTTTTAGAGAAAGAGATACGTGCGCTGTCGCTTTTAACCATACATTGATTACTTTTGACAGTTTGCGTGCAAAAATATTCGTTGACAAATCACCCGGCATGTCCGTCGGTCATCTCCTACTAGCTTGTCAATTGCGATTTGTTTTGTTTTTATCACATAAATCTTTGTGCTTTTACGTTCCTGCAATTACTCAATGCTCAATTGAATGATCTCATGAAATGGTCTTTGATTTGTTGAATTGGTGTTGTTTTTCAGTCAGATATTCAATTACAGAATATTTCACTTTCAGTTATTAACTACAGTAAATTCTATTTTATTTTTTTCCATAAACAATAGATAGAATTTACAACTCAAGATTTAGTGTCATTTAAAATTATGTATCGGAGTTAATATTTTGATGAGTAATCAGAATTATTATTAATAACTTATTTTTTCATGATATATGAAATCAATTTTTTCATTATTTGTGCTTTGTCAAAATAGCAAGATGATTTTTAAATTCACTCGCGTTTTTTCGCAGTGTCCATGTATTTCTTTGAACAGAAAATATTATATTGATATACGTTCGAAAGTGTATCCGCATTCCTGATTATCATCACTATAATAATACTATTATTTTGAATGCGCAATCAACAAATTAATAAATAAAAAAAAACACAGTTTAATAGTTGAACAAACTGTAAGTAAGAGTAAGGCAAAATGGCAAATAAAGCAAAACGACACACCGACTGTCTCTCCGCACTTTTTCGAAGAATATGTTCTCTGTGCGTAGCTATCCTGCAGTTATACTGTTCTCCGTATCATATAGAATGTTTCTGCAAACGACTGTTTTCAACACAGAAAACATATTTCTTCAAAAAGCGCAGATAAACTATCGGTATGTCGTTTTGTCTTGTATGTCATTTTACCTCATTCTTTCCTACATTCGAGCATATTCAAATACCCTTTATATTGCTGTCACCTGTAATCAAAAAATTTAAATTATTAGACGTTGCGTTCATTTCGTTATTGAAAGATTGATTGTATTTTTATATTATATTTATACAGTTAGTGTTACCTGAAGCTGTTTTTATCTTTAACGCCTGCAGCTTCGTTAATTGCAGCTTCATCACCAATGGCAGATGTGCAGCGGCAGTACCATTGCGTGCTACTTACTAAAAATTCTTTATGCTGCGTGTATTGTGCTCGCACTACTGAGAAATAATGGCGAGAATGATGATAAAGATCATATATAGCATCTCTCCAGCACACCATCCGACACTGTAACATGACAACGTGACGATCTTATCTTAGTCTTGCTGTTGAATACTCAACTTTGCTCATATATACACATATTCTATCTACATAATGACACATAGTTCATGACCGCCTGCCTGTTACTTTTGTTGTTTCATAATTTTTTAACTCATAATAAAAGTGATTTTTTAGCTTAAAATCTTTTTCACAATTATAACATAAAAATATTACAAGCTGGGAATAAAGTCCGTAATTAAATAAATAATAGCATAAACAACAAGCTAATAGAAAGCAGTTACTGAATTGTTGCAAGTTAGACATTATTCACACACAGCGTACAAATTATTCATTGTTTTAGTTTCTATCAAAAATGTTATATAATTTGTATGATATCTCGACTTCATGTTAAAATAAACATTCCTTTTTAAACAAATAAAAACTTCCATTTTTGTTGTGATAAAATGGACTATTCGTTAATTTTTTTTTAGTAAAAAAATATTGCCTAGTAGTGTATGGGGCGGGATAACATTTTAGTTGATGAATTCAAGTTGACAATTGTTCAGAATAACTGAAAGGGCAAGATCATTTGCAGTAAGCTCGCCAGCCAATTCATTTTAAATTATACATCTTTCAGGGTTATGATTAAAAGATATAAACAAGAGACGCAGTTTAACGTCTCGAGATATAAGTACATGCAGCGACGACTACGATATGTAGGAAGAAGAAGGATCATCCCCCTCATAAAAAATCCAATCGTCTGTAACTATGTAATTGTAATGAATTTGTTCAAAATATTATGACATCCGTACACTGAACTGATGATTCCCTTCGAATTGAATTTTCCAAGAAAAAATATTTATATATAACAAACATAATTACATACAATAATTATACCTGAAAGTATATTATCGGATATACAATTTTATTTAATCCTGTATAGTTATCTATTGTTTAAATCAAATTGTTAAATATTAATGGAATAAAACACAATTGAAGCTAGAATTAAGCATTAATGATATTTACAGTAATTAAATGACACACAATCGAAGTCACGGTCATAAGTTCATATGTATGTATAATTCCATGTGTGTCATATATAAGTTCAATGATAATATATGAATTCGAATAATGAATCTTTGGAATCACCCGAGTCGAATTTTTGAACTCCATTAATTCTTCTAGTAGTCAAACATCTTATTACTCTCGTCGGCCTATCAATTCTATATTAAATCTGGAAAATGTCTATAAATTTAGAATTGAACTTATATTGGTGGTTTTTACACTCAACACAACTTTGTCTTATTTTATTTTATGATAAACTCAAACCCAGAATCTCCGCTGCATTTCCAACTCTATTACGTGTAATATCATCTCCCATTACAATCCTATTCAAGATCTCGTCCAATATCCTGACTCAAAATTTATATCCTATTTTCATGCTCCTAAGAGCTCTTTGGACCTAATACTACATGTCCTATAAAGTCCTGTTTTGCGCCTTCACCTCCTCAAAAATTAAAAGTTCAAGCCTATTTATGTATTCTTTTCAAGCCTACTTTTGTTTAATTCCCGAAGGATCGATCGATCGGTCGATTCCGTAAAATCATCAGCAACTTTCGACCATTGCACAACAGCGACATAGTGACAAATGACTATATACTACAATAGGCTGTTCCGAAGTGTCATTGTTATACGTGTTTCATCTTGTATTGTCATTTGTCCAGTTATGCCAATGTAATTTGCGCTTTGATCAGTATGATATTATATTCATGTGATAATACAATATTCATAAAAACTGTTATTATGATATAAAGTGAAGCTGGACTTGAGTTTTATGTTGTGCATTATATTTTAATCAGTGATTTTTACACATTCTCTATTGTCAGTATAAATGCTTGCTGATGTACTCTTTGACATATACGCAATGCGTAAGTGATGAGAGTTAATATATATGTAGTGTAAAGGTGGTTTAAATAAATATCACAGTACATCTAGATGCAATAAGCATGAAGAACAAGGAAGTGATCTCGGATTGGCCGCACACCATCAAAGAACTGTGGGAGGCAATAGTAGAACCACATAAGATTCTAAAAATAGAAAAAATGCACCGCAAAAAGTGACACTGGAAATATTACTATCGCGTTCAAAGGAAGTGAAACCAAAAAATCGATGGAACTGTGGGACAATACTGTGTCAATTAAACTGAGACCGTAGGTGGACCAGTTAAACAATGTTACAAATGTTTTAGATACGGACGTATCAAAGCCATGTGTAAAAGTGAAGAAAAATATACATCATATGTAGAGAAAAAACACGTAGAAGGTGTGAAAAAGTAGAGAAATGTAGAAACTACCACGAGAACCACAAATCCACATTTAAAGGATGTGCCATATTTGAGAAAAACTAAAACATACAAACCATTAATGCGAACAACAACGTAAATTACAATAGAGCAGTAAAGACATTGGAAGAAGGAAGAGAATCAGAAGAGAAAAGATATAATAGACACGAAGAACCAGAAGAATGGCTTAAATTTACAGAAATAAAGAAAAAGAATGAAACTATAAACAGTTACCCTAGAAAGGCAACAACCAAAATAACACGAGACTAAGCAAAAGAATTAAACCAGAAAAAACACAGAGCCAGAACAATAACAACAGTACAGAAAGGATTACTATCAATGAAATATGTATGAGAGAAAAAGAGAAACCATGAAAAACAATTATACGACAAAGAAAAACCTACAAGAAGAGACAGGTAAAAATAGATGTTGGCAATACAGAAAAACGTCGATTAACATACAAGGAGATAAAAGGGGAAGAATCGGAGGAAGAGGTAGAGGAATTAGAGCGAATAACGAACACAACAAAGAGCACGGAAGATAGCTCACCTGAAGAAAAAGTCATAGAATTCATTATAGAACTGGAAAAACTGATAAATGGAGATGCAAGAATTAAGAGGGAAATATTATCACTACTTGAAGACACAAACACAATAAATACATACAAAGACAGTAATAGTAAATGAAATGAGGAGACATATCAGAGAGAACAACAATGGACACAAGCTCATATAGAAAACAGGAAAAGATACACGAAAAATAAGATAGTTAGCGAAATCCGAAGGAAATATTGGAGAACAAATGAAACGGGATATACATACTAGTCTTAATCGACTATCACTATAATAAAATGGATCCAAAAAATAATCATATTAAAATAGTGTTGTGGAACTGTAGAAGGATTCAAAAAGCGATATATCTAATAAAATCCTGGAATATGACACAGTTATATTAACGGAAACAAAATTCAATCGAGACAACATGTACTTTACACGATATAAGACAGTAATTGAAAAGAGTAAAAGAAATAGTGGTGGAGTTATGACATTAGTCAGAAAGTACATAGAATTTGAAATAACTAATGAGTGGACAAACATTGGGGAAGAATCTGGCATCACAGGAGTAAGACTAATAAATACGAAGGACAAAATTAATATAATAGCCATATACAGAAGAACTCAAAGAAATACAAGCACAAAAAAGTGGCAAAAGATAATGAGATTTGATGACAGAAAAGCAGAAATCTTAATAATGGGCGACTTTAACGTCGATAACATCACGTGAAATTGTCAGACATATAGGAAGTGAGAATACCTATACGAAATAATGAATGAAAATGGATACATATGCACAAACCAGGGCACAGAATCTGAAATTGGATATATTGGCCAAATATCTTCCAATATAGATCTGATTTTTGGAACTGCTAGAATAATGGATAAGATTAAAATAAAACAAAGAGAGGAGTCATGGGGGTCATACCACATTCCAATTGAAATATCAATCGGAGAAAAGGCGGAACATTATAGAACAGTAAAAATATTATACAAAGAAGCGAAAAAAAAAAAGAAGACAAACAACTAGAAGGGGAGGCAGACCTGGAAACCAAGTATCAAAAGTTTGCAGGGGCAATTAAGGAAGCAATAAATATCATATCAGGAAATAAAAAGAAAAAATACCAAATCCAGAATAGGGAAGAAAAAGACAAACCACAAAAAGAAAGAATGTTAACTCAACATCCAAAGAACTGGTGGGACCATGAATGTGAAGAGGCAATAGAATAAAATAAAAAAGCATTTAAAAAGTTCAAAGAAGACAAATCTCTACACAATTTGATCGACTTTAGGAAGAAAAAAGCCAACGCTACAAAAATCATCAATAGAAAGAAAAGAGAAAGTTTTAGTGAATTTTGTCAGTCAATAAATATGCAGAGCAAAAAATAAACTGGAACCCGTGGAAAAATAAAAACCACCCAAATTGGCACCACCTTACGTAGCAAGACGTTCAGAAAAGAACGACAAATAGGAATAGAAACAGAAGATATGGACAAAGATTCAGTTTAAACAAATTATTAAGTGCCTTAAAAATGATTAAAAAAACTCAGCACCAGGGAAGGACGGAATAGGATATGTAATGCTAAAAGAAATGTCAAATATAATGAAAAAGAAATTATTGAAAATCATGAATGAAGTATGGACAACAAATATGTACCCTGTAGACTGGAGAAAATACAAAATAATTTTTATAGATAACCTGAGTCGAAATTTGTGTCCTTCTGAAGTACTCCAAGTAGTCGAATAGACATCCTATTGTCCTCATCGGCCCTATCATTCCTACATTGAACCTCGAAAACCTATATAAATCGACATTTGAAACTACTTTGGTGCTCTTTAGACTTAGCACAAGATTGTCTTATTTTATTTTTTGATATACTAAAATGCAGAACCTCCGCAGGACTTCTTACTCCTATAATGTTAAATAATATCAGCTCTCAACACCTCGTGAAATTATGAAACAAATGAGTCACGTAGTAGTGACCCGCACACTGCCATCTTGGATGCACACTTTTATGCAGTCTAACAGTTACATTGATGGCGGAAGCTAAATGCATTTGTTACACTCAAAAGTAGTAGGGCAGTTAAAAAATCAGGATCTGAAGGGTCAATGTGGGTTTATTTTCAGATCCTCCTTTGCACCTTAGAACGGGTTAAACCAAGAAAAGAAAAACGCTTGCAGGCGTAAAAGAGTATCTAAATCACATTGCAAGCAACGTTAGGACCTGCTTTTCTACTCCAAACTGCTCCATACTGGATGAGTTAGAGGCCGAATGTAGGACTTAAATTTCGACTCTCGATATCATACGGTTCTCCTACGGCGATGTATTTCTCCATATATTATGATTATTTGGAAATGGTTCCGTGATTGAGTCATAATTTTTGTCGTTTCTGCCATTTATAATTATAGTTTAATGGTAATCAAGAGTTGAGTGATTAAAAAACATGAAAATATACATGAATGATAACTTTTATACAATTTATTAGCATACGGATGTGGAAAAATATGAATATAACTCTAGTTGAAAATCAAGAAGGTCAAAGTCTATGTAGGTTTATTTCCAGATCTTCCTTTGCATCTTACGATAAAAGATTATGCAATATCCGACATCTTGGAGGTGTTAAGGAGGGAGAATTATTTTATTATTTTTTATTTATTATTTTAGTCTTTGCCTTGCGGTTTTTGACGAGTATCACTGTACACTTTCTTATATTTATGTTTACATTTCGTACATATATATTACTTTCCGTTTCTTTACTCTTTTTTTAGATTTATTTTCTCTTCTTATCTTTTCTATTTCTTTCAATATTTAAATTCCTTTTCCACCTCCTTCTAATAGCTCTTCTATTTCTTTCTCTTTTCTTGTTCCTGTGCATTCTCTCAGTACATGCCAGAAATTTTCCTCCACTTCCTCGCATATCCTACATTTCCTTTCTTCCTTCTCCTCCTCTCAGTACTCTCTCGCCTTCATCTCATTTCCACAGCTGTATCTTGCCATCATTTTTCTACCTTTGTTTTTCATGTTCTCATTCAAGTACTGTGCTTTCTCTTCTTTCTTTATTATTTGGTAGTCGCTGTTGTACCTCGATGCCTTGATTTTTTTCCTTCTCTCCTCCTTTTCTCTTTCTATCATATCCAAGGAGGAGTTATTATTTAGTATTAAAACATTCCTAAACTACTTCTTTTGCTGCTGAAGGAACTCCAATAAATGCCAATGATGAGGTTCAAGATAACATAAAAACTTCGACTTGGGTAATTATTAAGTTCTAATTTTTATTTATTTTTCTTCCGGTGGAAATTTTTTTTTATTATACATGCTGTTAGGTCCTAGGGGACCTTTCGCCATCTTCATGACGTCTGCGCAAACATATTTAATGTACACGGAGAGAATTCTCTGTTGAAAATTATTCTCACTGTCACTATAATCGTGAGACAACAGAGTACTTTCCAAAAATTTATTCAATTTTATTCTTTTTCCAATTCTTTTTCCAAGAATTTATTTAATTTTTTTGGTATTTCTCAACATCATATAAACATGTACTACTGAAATAAGCTCCATAATCTTGTTAGTAAAGTTTGACCTGTTGATTAATTCGTATAAACTAATCATTCATTTCATTTGTTTTCATGGTATAGATCAACACAAAATATTTGTACTTTTTTTTGGTATTCATATAATCACATTTCTTACATCAGTTATTGTAGGTCGATTCAACATTCATTGACTGTTTTATATCTTCATTTATATCACAGAAAGCTAAAAACATATTGAAGGATCTTGTTCTGTATTAAATGTATCTACAATATATTATCGCATAAGTATCAAACTAATATTTGAAGAAGAATTATTTGTATAAACATTCCAGCATTTCCACGCATTCAATGCATTCTTCACTCCACTATAGCCTGAATACTTTTCTAGACCGATTATACTCAAATTGTTTACGGACAACATATAACCTCGTTTAATTGTATATTTTTACTTCCTGTATACTGCTGACCTGCCAACGCAAGGTGATACCGTAACTGCCACATATGCAGATGATACAGCCGTGCTATCTATCCGTATGGACCCAGCAATAGCATCAGCTAAACTAGAAGCCCACATCTATGAGATTGAGGAATGGCTGAACAAATGGCGCATTAAGGATAACCAGAGCATATCTGTCCATATACCTTTTACCCTCAGAAAACTGACTTGCCCTCCTATAAAACTCTACAATGAGGATATTCCCCAAGCTGAGGATGCAAAATATCTCGGAATACATCTTGATCGAAGGCTAACTTGGAGAAAGCACACATGGACTAAGCGAAAACAGCTAGACACAAAGGTGAGATCGATGTTCTGGCTGATAGAGCGGAAGTCCCGTTTGCCGCACGAAAGCAAAATTGCAATATATAAGACCATAGGCTGAAACCAATATGGACATACGGGATTCAGCTATGGGGAACTGTTAGTAACAGTAGATACTTTCGAAAGATTCCAGAGCAAAACATTAAGAGTTATCTTAGACATACCCTACTACGTAAGCAACAAATACATACATGAGGATCTAAACATCAACACAGTCAAACAGGAGATTGCTAAACACAGTAAAAGCTACCAAACTCGAATATCAGCCCACGTCAATGAACTGGCCTCTAAGCTACAGGATACAGGGAGTGTGTTGCACAGCCGATTGAAGCGGCATGATGCTCCTACGCTAATTGCGAGATTTGATTAAAGAGTGTAAAAGAATTTTCCATTGTTCTTTTATTTTGTAAACGGAATTTCCAGCAGCCCTTTTTGCTAGTACTGACATGAAGCAAATTTATGCCAACAGATTAACTCATTGTGTCTAAACAGGTTGCCAGGTTGCAGAAAAACGAGTTGAAAAAAAAATTATATATTTTACTCTGGTATTTTAGATAATACCAAGATTTTCTAAATCATTATTATTATTTGCAATCTTAGACACTTTATTTATTTTGTTTTGGTAATTTTGGTATCTATTCTAATAATAGTACACCGTTCACGGTCAATGACTCGACTAACGTTACTATAAAATTTATGTAAAAGATGAGTAGCTGGTTTCATCATCAATTTCGAACAATCGATTGGCTTATGTACATTAAGCATTGTTCCCTCAGATGAAATGAGTCCGAACTTGATATTATTAAGTTACATTCTTACATGTAGTAATTGGTGAACTGTATAAGTAATTTTCAAGGCAGTCACACTAACGCTTGCAATCGTTCATCATATTTTAAAAATTAATCAATTTTTATTTTTTGACTTCCCAGGAGACTAAAAATTTCGAAATTATACCATTAGATTTCAGTTGAGGAGAAATCGAGGATAATTTTGGATACAAATATGGGAACAAAAAACACACTAATTTTTCGACTCGGGATATAGCGTTTTGATATGAATATGAATAAGCGCGGACCACTATGTCTAGACCACTGATACCACTGAAAAATAAATACGCAATGGGAAATTCCTCGAAAAATGGAGAATTCGTATTTTTAATTATGTTCTTATTGTTAGTTTCATTTTAGGTCTCACTTTATGCTTACTCTTATGCTCATTGTTATTCTCATCTTTGCTGTACTACTGATTATCACTGTTATTTTTACTCTGAGACTCTGAACTTCCACGTGTTATCCAGAGCTTCATTAAATAATCAAATTCTTGCTAATTTTTCTTGTCGTAGGTTTTTTTTTTTTGCTGAATGGGATCGTGAATTATTTTTCATCATAAAATAAATTTATTCATAAAAAATTATTGGGGAATTGAAAATTATTATTTATGCATCATATTGGAATGATGAAAATGGAAAAAGTTACAAACAAAATTCAATATTTCAATAAAGTATTAGGTCCCAAGTGGACCTTAATTTATTTAAACAAATAAATTATCACGCATCTTGAAATATGTTCTTATTTATTGATAATGTAATATAATAGTATATTATTTCATAAGGACGAGAAGGAGGTACCTATTGAATCCCATGATCAATAGGATCCACCCAGTCGTCAATCTCATCAAGCCACGATATCGTTAATTCAACTCAACAAATAAAACCGATGCTCCAAACTACTGACAGAAAAAGTTCAAACTAAATCAGACATTGTCTATAAATTTCAAGCCACGGCAGGGTCTCTAGTTCCACGAGTTACACAAACACGACTACATAAAGTTCAGAATCACAACCCAAACAATCAATTCCTATACTACGATAATCGGCAATCTCAAACTGTCTTTAAATCCAAGATCACGACCTTGAGTCACTTTAATCTCCTGTGTCGTTCAGTCACGAATCATAATTCAATTTAATCGTGATCAAAGTCAATCGTGAGCCCAAACTATATCAAATAATTATCATTAAAGCGCGAATTCACATACAAGTTCTCATGCAGTTCATAACCATAATAATAATATCTCTAAACGATCAGTAAATGATATTTTAAGTGAAATTAACATTAGTGATATGAAAAAGACGATATCCTGTAATATCTCATTGTAATCATTAACATTCTTCATTCAACATGTTTCATTTAATAAAATAAGATTTAATTTTTTAATTTTCTAACTTAATATCTATAATTCCCTTTCAAACATCCAAACACTTCAGCTGCGCATTGTAGTGGCGAGCCACGATCTCCTACTTTTAATAATATTTTAAACTGACAAACGTCTAATAACATCCAGGACGTAATGAAGGTAGACATAAGGGTTGCACCTCTCGCGTAGTGAAATTTCTATTATTCGGATAATGTCAATCATGTTGGTAACGAAAAAAAATAAAAATAAAAATGGTTTCATGAAACCACGATGCAAATGAAACTTTTTTTCGGATCGTAGGCCATATTGGCCTTAGCTGCTCTGCCGAGCGCCTTTATCCGTACTCCGCAGCCGGCTGTAACGCGACATGCGACAGATGGACGAAAAAATTCAAGGCGATGTAATAAACGTTTCACTTTAATAACGAATATTACATGTGATCAATTGATTCTCTGAATATAAAAAAAAGTATATTATTTCATAAGGAGGAGAAATGTTCTCTCCAAGCGTGCCTGAGTTTGTCCGCCGAACGAAGTGAGGGTAACAGAGGGCAAGCTATTTCTCTTCGAAATGAAATATGATTTTTTTTTTTCAAACGTAAATAATGAGGCCATAATTACACTGAGGTGGCTGCGAAAAAATAATTATAAATAAATTTGTTGGTTATGGTTGTTGGCAAAAAAATTTTTGACAGATAAATATACTAACATTAACCTGTCAGTTTTAGAAATGCATGCGTCTTGTGTAGCGTTTCATTTACCCATAAAACAATTGAAGACAAAGTTGCGTGATCCCAGCGCATGCTATATATATGTATATTATACTATAATATACACATATATAATATATATATATATAGCGCCGTAATATATTTATATATGTTAATTTTGTCATTTTAGGGACTATTTCATCCCTTAAACATCATTTTTTGAGGTACTCGCCTAAAAAATATTGTGTGTATTAACGCCGAGTGATCATTTTTAGCCTCATCCGAAATGTTCTGAGTTTCGGCCACGCCTTGGCCACATATTTTGGATTTGGCCAAAAATGATCAACTTCTCGGCCTAGATACACAAATAACTATTTTAGGCGAGTGCCTCAAAAAACGACGTTTTAGGGACTAAATAGAGTCCCTAAAATGATACTTTTCTGTACACTTTTTCACTTCACGGACGCATGTTATTCATTTATTATTTATTTCAATTGATAATCATATTTATTATATATTTATTCCTAAAAAATAACGAAACTGAAACAGGAGTTTGAAATATTATTATTAAATATAATAACTAAAACATTAGTATTTATTTAACTGTGAACATGATGAAACATACTATTATTTTACCTTCAATTCAAACGCTACGAAACTGGCAGATACAACGTTTGTGATTGAACTGTGTAGCAACGCAATCTTTTATTTTATATTTACTCATAAAACAAAAGACAAAGTCGCGTGATCCCAGCGCATGCTGTATACCTATATTATACTATAATATATAGGTATACAGCACCGTACATTTTCATCAATTTTGTCATTTTAGTGACTATTTAATCCCTTAAACATCATTTTTTGAGGCACTCTCCTAAAAAATGTTGTCTGTATCAAGGCCGAATGATCATTTTTAGCCTCATCCGAAATATAGTGGATCTCGGCTACGCCTCGGCCACATATTTCGGATTTGGCTAAAAATGATCAACTTTCCGGCCTAGATACACAAATAACTATTTACATACAATACTAAGTCCTGAAGATGCTGGAAGAACGTAACCCCTCAATAAATTTCGCAAAATAATTTTGTCCAACAGTTCCAGTTTTTCAGGTGTTTTATACGTTTGTTTTCAGTGACTTAAATCAAATTTCTCTCACTAGTGACTAAATTTTACATACTGATGAAAATGAAAATATAATCGAAAATTTGTTTTTCATCAATAACGTATCCATGACAACCAATCCACCGAACATGATAACCAAGATTTGAATGCTTGACATTTTTTCATACTCTTTTATACTCTTTTTTTATATTTTTTTTTAAGAAAAACTACAACTGTTGGACAAAACATTGTATTATATCACACGTGAGTGAAATGCCATAATAAGCTCGTGAGAATAATTGTCACACTCGCGCAAGCGCTCGTGCGTCAAAAATCTCACTCTCTTATAATGGCTTATTTTCTCACTTGTATAATATAATCTACTATAATGAAACCATTTTTTTTTATGTTACTTCTGAGAAAAATTTCTTATAGTTCTTCACTTCTGAACACTTACTTCTTTTTTATCATCATGGAAAATGAAAAATGAAATACATATATTTTTTATTACTATAAGTAACTTCATGATTTCATGTTATATATTAATGTATTTCGATTATAATTCATTGCGATTCAAGACGTCAATATAAGCCGCTGTGAAAATTGGCTATCGACATCGAATACACAATCAAGCAGACCGCATCCATTCAAATTATTCTCAAATCTTTACGATTTTTTGCGAATTTCAATATTTTTTTTCACTCATCATCAGCTCCTTCGGCTATAGAACTTTACATTCATAATTGCTTTTATAATGTAACTGTTAGTAGGGAATCCGTCAGTACTGTTACAGATTATTTTTTATGAATATTAACGATTGGTAATAAAAATTCTAATTGACAGTAAAATTACAATAGAGTTACACACAGTAAAAAATTTTATGTTGAAGTCCAATCAAAACTGAAACAAAAGATTTTTTCCCGGCAATTTTATATCACATTTCAACCCAAGGATTTATGTTAAAACAGAAAAATCATTTGGCGTGAAATGAATAGTATTTTATGTTAAATGAAACACAAAATTTTAGTTGAAATAAATCAATAAATGAATGTGTAAAACGTACACACTTTTTAAGTTGTTTCGTTACATTACTTCATAATGTTAAATCAGGCTTATTCATTTCAACTTATTATACATTGTGAATATCTAATATTTTAATGAATCATACAATTACTTGGTAAACTCTATTTATTCCAAGAAATACAATGAATAATTCAATATGAAATTTTTCGTTCATTGAAAAAAGAATCAATCTTTATTAAAGCCATATATTTTATAAGAAATATTCATTGATAATAATGTAATAATAGCTACTTTTGCACATCAAAAAGTTTGTATTAATTTCACGTTCTCGCAATGACATGAGTCAACTTGAAATTATTTGAGAATAAATTATAAAATCAATTGAGCAATTGAATGATTTATAGAGGTCATAATTAAAACATTAAATTTGATATTTCTTAATTTAAAACTTAGTACAGAAAATTTAACACGGATTTTTCAAATGAGCATAATTCAACATATTTTCTAATTCTTTGTGAGTGTTTGAGATAGCATTTGAATTAAATGGATTCACATGGTTAATGTGTTGATTTAACACTTTTTTCATGTTGGAATCGTGCAAAAAAAAATTTAGCACAAATTCCGAGTAAACTTTTACACAAAATTCTTTACTGTGCATGAGTCGAAACAAAGGATTAGGACGTGTAATCCCCATTCAAAATCAACAACAAATCTTTCTCAATATTTAAATAATATATCATTCTCTAAGTCAAAAACAAATTCTGCTCAATATGAAAGAAACTTAAAATATAAATATGAAACGAGAATTAAAATTTGAAGGATATTGTTAAGATGATTTCAATAGAATGATTGACCATTACTAAAATCAGCAGATAACGAACGATTTCAACAGATGCTGAAGAATATATATACCCTGAATTTGTCTGTGATTTATACCAACATTTATAATGTACGAAAAAGGCCTTCTAGTGATGGACGATGGTTGATAAATACATCATTTTTCCACAGCTGATTACTTTGCCTCGTACTTCACAGCTACGCTTCTGTGCACTTCCTAGGAATAGTAACTGCGCATGCGTGCCTATACCTGCAGTAATTTTTTGGGCACGGTGCTAAAAGAACTAACTTTTGTCATTTTATGCATGTCTCTTAACTCGACCTTATGTCACAGCTTTCAGAAAAAAAAATGATAGAAAAATAAGTGGTTTATTTTTACCTTTTTTTTTGTCTTAAATATCATGGCCAGTCAGGCTACCGTCGCATAAATGTAATATTGTACTTCATTCATGAGAAGAAAGAAAGTTAGTTTTCGCATTTACGTCACGTGTTATCTATAAAAATGTACGACTATTTCATTGTTTATTTTTGTATACATGTACATGGCGTCATGGTATGTAAACAATGAGAAGTTCAAAGAATACAAGAAACATGTATATACATACGCATACAATCACCCATATCTATATATTGAAAATAATATTAGTCTCCATAAATATACCGCCGATTCCGAAATGTGATAATATTTATCATGCATCTATTATATACAGATACATTAATTTCACCTACTATGCGTCACCTAAATTTCGGAACTCATTCATGCATCAATTAACTTTATTATCTTATTCTTATTTGACTCAAAATTATTGAGCTTGTTCGAACTCAATGTTATGATATTGTATTAATAACAAAATCCAAATAAATAAAAACACATCGAAGAACTTATTTATTTGTAACCTATATTTCAATCTTACCCGAGATTAATTTGATTACGTTTTTTATTTCATTAAATGATAAATCACCGTTTCGTCATGCAGTAAAAATCTATGGTATCTGTTCAAAAATTCATTTCAAATTTCACATGAATTGGTTTTCTTTATTCAGCTTTTTTGCTGAACTTTATTCTTCATACCTCTTTCCCTCTTCCGCTCTTAGTATTATGAGCGTAAGTATGTAATGATTAGACCTCTCGAGCGTTCAACGAACACGAACTCAGGACAACAGGCAATAGCGACACTAGGAAGTTCGGTTGCAGCTATGCTATACACTCTTCAACAAATCAATCAAATCACTACACATACGTCCGGCATCCGGTCCCCATCATGCGCGATTTGATACATTTTTTTATTCAATTTTTTTCAGAATTTCATCCGCGAGATGAACATTACTATTTTTTCTTCTCTACCACAGTTGATCAAATCTCTTTCTATATAGGAAATCTGTTCCTCATTTTAAGTTTTGTTTACTCTTCATATATTACATGATTAAGTCTATATGATTGAAATTATTTTTAGTTCAAGTTCTCTTGATAGATTAACACACATTTACTTACTTAACAAAAATTATTTCATCTTACATAATTTTCTTGATTTATTTCATTATGCATTATTATGCATTGAACAACTATAACTTTAGACAGCGCAAGTTGTCTCGATTGTAAACTGAAACTGAAACAACGTGTAGGGGTCCGCGATCTTCTGTCCCGTTCTTCCATCTATCATTTTGACGGCCCCCCTTCTTTTTTTCTTCATTACTCCCTCTACGTTCTCTGTTCCACTCTTCTCCATAACTGTTTTCCCTTTGCGCCCCTCGCCATTCCTTGTGATCACTCTTGTCATCACATTCTCGATTCTATTAATCTAAAAGGGGTTCTTCAACACTTGACAATGTAATCTTGTATAGAGTCTATGTTTTTCGAATCTCTTTCAAATATATAAACTCGAAAAATAGTAGTTTGTTCGTTTAAATATCAAACTATGATTCGGAAAATTGAACGAAATCAGGCATCGCTTCAAACATTCTGCTTAATTTACTTGTTGAGAAAGTTATTTTCATAAAATTTTGCTCTAGGATGTACAAATAATAGAAAGTTATAAAATATGTTTTACGGCAGAAAATTGTTGGTGGATTGCGCTTATTTGAATATCTGTAATTATAGAGGTCAACCGTATACTCCTCTCTGTTATCATAGAAATCTGAAAATATCGAAAAATGCTCGATGTACATTGGAGTTGATAGTAGAGGAAGAAACCATAAAGAGATATGCACACGGGGAGAATCTCATACTGAATATTACCCTGTAAACTATATAGCAATCCTGGGACAAAACAATCCATAATCAAATATTATATATTTTAAGTTACTTTTAAAAGTAGACTAGGGTAGACTGGGTACGATTGTGACAATATCCATTTGATCACCC
Source organism: Microctonus aethiopoides (assembly GCA_030347275.1). Lineage (NCBI taxonomy): Eukaryota > Metazoa > Arthropoda > Insecta > Hymenoptera > Braconidae > Microctonus > Microctonus aethiopoides. The sequence continues at coordinate 5,394,896 of JAQQBS010001423.1, forward strand.
AAAATTTTGTTAGCATGCCAAATAGATTGGATTGGACCACATCCCAGGGGCCGTTGTGACAGTGCTTGGGGTCAGTAGTGACAGGTTCAAAAATGCACCAAAATGGTCTGAAATTTACTTTTAATTTGCACATCATATATTATTTATAATGCAAATAATATTTAACATAACGCAACATAATCTTATTGTGACAAAATCCAATATTTCCGTAACAAAATCAATAAAATCTTTGAACACTTTGATCACTTATAACTAATAAGGCACTGTTTCATCTATAGTCATTATAGCAGTCTCCATATTACAATAAATAAACATTTGTGTAACATTTGTCCAACATCAAAAAACATACAAAATCTATCGTTGATAATACGTTCAAAAAATTTAACTTAAAATTTAGGTAATGGGGTCTAGTCAGACCTATTGCAGTTATCACAAATGTAATGGCGACTATCATCTGCGCACTCTGAGTGGGACCAGAGCTCACATTTCCCTTGGAATTTTACCCATTTTTCACCGGGCCTACTTTCAGAATACGCGCCTGAACAAATCAGAAAGAAATACTCTTCTTCTTCAGATGCGGGTGGTGATGCCTTACATTTTTTTGCTTCGTTTTTGCCTTTTCTTTTTCGTTCAATAATATGTTTATTAATTCACTTCGCCTTCATCCGTGTTTCTTTTTCTTCATGTTCTTGTCTGATTATCTCTATTTCAAACGTGTCGATATGGACTGTCGACTTTTCGGTTCTGGAACCGATTACTTATCTCGGGGGAGCTTTCGGAAACGGGCGAACAATTTCGGGAGAAACAACAAGTGTCGTAACAGAGGATGACGCCGTTGACTCAACATCGCTTTGATTTTGAATCGCAGATTCACCCTATGAGGAAACTAAAAGGGGTGGTATTTCATCGTCAGCGGCAGAATTGTTTTCTCCATTGTTGGGGTTTGATCTGTCCGTCACAAAAGATGGCGCAAAGTCAATTTCTTGAAATAGATCACGATTATATGGATAAATACCAGTTTTGCAGAAACCAGCCTGAATATTCGTTTGCGTGAAAACCAGAGGCATAGCTGTTTTGATAATACCTGGTATATCATATATTGCCATTATGTTTCCAAGATGCGCATCCATCCATCAGAAGCAGTATTTGTAAATCTTTTCAACGGTCCGAAAACCGATCGATCCAAGGGCTGAAGTTTGTGCGAACAGTGTGGAGGAAATGAGAACAAAGTGATTCCATGCTCTTTAGGAAAATCCAGTGTATTGATGTGGACATTTCATATTTTGACAGCTGCTGTTCTTTATCATCGTTGAACACTATTTATTGTGAGCAACATACCTCATGCTGACACTGTTTTTATTGTGGTCCGTGCTGGCTTCTTCATAGGCGCTTTCATATTTTGTTATATCACAATTCCCTCTTTCCGTCTTCCTCAAGCGGTTTCTGAGCATCTAATAACGTGAAAAATAGCATATTGTGGGAAAATGAAGTTTATAGGCAATCACATTAGGCAAGAATACTCGAAGTGCACATCATATTTTTCTCAATAGGTACAAAAAATGAAATAAACAAATGAAAAAATTTTTTGAATATCATTTGCGGTAATGAAATTGCCATTTTTCTATCAACAGCCGAACTGAGGTTATGTTTTCTATTCGATTTGAATCATAATACAATATTGAACAAATATAAGGAATTAACGTTTTCTTATTGGTTGCTAATTCGTGAACGTATTGAGAAAAAAAATTTTACTTGTGTCACAAGCGTACCCAACGCACTCTTGTGCAAAAAAAATGATCCCCATGTCTATACAATATAATATAAGAATAAACAAATCATAAACAAATTATCATTTTCATCATTAGCACTCTTTATTCTATAGTTAACATTACATCAAAATCCATCTCTATATCAATTTGAGGTCGACGTGGTTTCCCAAAACGCTGACTTGGAACATCGTTTGCATGGGAAGGCGTTAACTTACTCACGAAACTATTGTCTTCATCATATCTTTTTCATCACTAAAATTCAGTCATGATTCATACTTCTAACTGACATCAGTCCTTAATTCATGATTCACAGTGTTGATAAGTCTTGATTCAACGTCCTATTCGTTAACACAATTCTTGGCTTAACATTCAAAAAGTTAACATCATTTCGTAGTTCGTACTTCACTATGTTAATAAGTCTTCATCCAAACTACACAGAGACAACAAATTCACTTTCAAGTTTCTCAGTAATAATCTCCATTCATACAATACCAATACTTCTGTTGATTCGATCACAATAAATAAATCTACAAGTTCTACTATGTCCAATCCTAAAGTATTATATGGGTGTTTCTCAGCTATTTGGAAATTCGCTCCTATAAGACGGTCCTAAGCAAATTTTATTAAATGTTGGAAATGTCTGTTAATAAAATGAAGGGCAATAGTAAATTAAAAAATAAATCTTTAAAAAGCGCACACATTTTCTTCTTGGTTTTTGAGTTACGGACGATTTTATGCAAAACTGTGGCAGGGCAGTGTTGTAACGATCCAGGGGACTGTTTTCATGGACAAAACAAGTATTATTGTTTATTAAAGTTATCAAAGTCTTTATTTTTTTTTTGTCTTTATTAAAATAACTGAGCAAAGTAACATTAATACTGCTAATTAGTTATCATAACTGATATTTCAGGTTGACATAATACTTTGAAACATTGGTACTTTTGAAGTAACTAAAGTAATTAACATTAATTGGACAACGCCTTATAAAAAATCAGTCGTAACATTGCACTTCAGGAAAAAATCTTTAAGTTAACTTGTTCCTTTAAAATTAGTACAGATATTGACAAATAATATAATAATCTTCTCTCTTTTAGACTAAACAAATGATCTGAATCTGATAACTTCTCCAATATTTGGTTAAAATTGACATCAGAAATATCATCTTTATTATTTATTTTGAAATTGAAATTGTCGTGAAATATCAATTTCTGCAATCATGTTACTATTCTGAGTCTGTGTAAACGTCTTCAACGTGAAGTTTCGTCTGCACTTAGTAGTTCATAACCCCTAGATTGAAATGGTAACATTCTTCTTCACAAGAGCAGCTTAAACTTTTCATTATAAGCTTCTCAGCACCTTGCGGTGATCCCAAAGGACATCATGATATTTTACCCTTTATCTGATGTATTTTGAGGGTACCAGTGAAACTTTTCAAATTCTTGGCGTCTTTCTGAATGTCGTTAGTCATATTATTCATTGCATCATCGTCAATTTCAAATATTGTAATTGCAGGACATCTTTGTTGCACAGAATTAATAAAAGATTCCAAACTGTCAATGTCACCTGTAGCAACAATGACATCTGCAGTTCTTTATTGCACGTAGCCCCAACACCATCTGCGGCACTCTTGCCATGGCCACTCTCTGAAAAGTTCCATGAAAATTTTTGTATATTTGGAACCTCTACATGAAGCCTTGAAGTCAATATATGGAACATAGTTTTGTTCCGATACTGGGTAACGGGTCCGTCGCTTATAAAATGGATGCAGGTAATATGCTTGGATAATGTTTTGAAAATTGGCTTAAGGTGTTCCCATATAGCAGCTGGTGAATGTGCAGTGTTTTGCGAAACAGTACAATATGATTTTGTAGAATCTTTCATGTAAACGACAACAGTGTGAAGACTCAGCTAAAGTCTAGACCCTCCAAAATGATATGCCTGTATTTCTTCACTGTACTTTGTACAGTAATTCTCTGTAAAGTCCATAAGTATCACAACTTCGTTATCATTCAGATTTTCTTTCAACTTCTTAAGGGCTTTGTACTGATGCAATATATTTCTTTCGTGGTTATAATACGCATCCAATTCCTTATGCAGTTCTTGTATCAGTTCACGCGGACGAACCGTTAGACTTTTTTTTACATATTTTATTATAAATCGTACTTTATTCAACTTAGGATCCTTGTAATCTTTTTTTTCAACCATCCATTTTTTGAATAATATAGACTTGCTATCATCAAACTCTTTGTAATCGGGATTCTTATTGACACAACGCTGGCATTCCCGAGATAAACATTGCTCATCATAACGATCGCAGCAAGTGTTTTCAAGCAATTTATTGTAATTATTGTAACAGAATCTTTCGAAAATGCAATGCAATTAATTCTAAATAAATATTTACATATTTGATGTAAAGGCATGTATCCCGTTCGTTTATTTTAGGTGTTACCACCCAGAAAGGACGTAAACGACAGAAAGTCTGGTAACTGATTAAACCAGATTTATTACTCTTAAATTTTTTGTATAAATTGCCCATTGTATCTAGTAAATATCTTTTTTGTATTTTAACTCCGTTTCTGATCACACATTCTCGTTTTCCTACACCAATTCGACTATTTTCATGATTTTCATAAAAATTTTGCACTGTTTTCATATTTTCTGATGAAATGAGTGCTAGACGAGTGCGTTTCGTTGGTAATAGAGATTGATTCTTATTTCTGAAGTCTTTTATACGTTCCCAGTCAGCGTGGAATGTTGCAGGAATGTTGCAGGAATGTTGCAGGAATGTTGCTGGAACATTGCAGCGGGAACATTACATGTGAATGTTGCAGGAATGTTACTGGAACATTGCAGCGGCAACGTTGCGGACTAAGGCCATTCCCTAATTAAATGATCACTTATTAAGTGATGCAATTGCATCGAGCTCTTTCAACTATATATATATATACAGATATATATTTTGTGATAACGTGTGAAAAATTGTGAAAGTGATCATATATCATTTGAGGTTGACCTTTAACCTCGAATAACTTTTCAACGAGTTGACTTAGCGAAAAATCATATAGGACCTTTTTTG
>JAQQBS010001423.1:5400010-5416024 GCA_030347275.1 Microctonus aethiopoides
TTGGTCACCTTGAACAGTATTTTCATTATAGTAAAAGAAAAAAAAATTCAAAGTTTCATTTGGCCCACCCTAATATATGTATATATGGGGCATTCCACGTGAAACCAGCCGGTCATCGGAATTTGCATCTCTGATTTTTTTGATAACTTTTTGACTTATAGTACCCATTGAGAGAGACCTTCATGATTTTTTGGAATTTTTTTTGCCCAGCCGTTTTCGAGATATCGATTTTCGGAAAAAATGGCTCTTTTTTTTTTTCAAATGCCTGTAACTTTGCGAAAAATGGGCCGACTGAGACGATTTTTCATTAAAAATTTTCCTTTTTTACAGATCATTTAGAATATGAAATCAAAAAAATTTTCAAAATCATATTTCTATTAAATTTTTGAGTTTGAATTATAAAATTTATTTTCAAAAAACATGTAGCGATCGATTTTTTTGAAAATTTTTCCTAAAATACTGTCACACATCCCACAACTTTTCCCCCTAGTCGACTGATGGGTAAATGATTTGATCTATTTTTTTCCCCATTGCTGGGGAATGTTGCTGTAACATTCCTGCAACGTTCCTGCAACATTCCACGCTGGCTAGGTTATAGCACTGTCTTGAGTCCTCCATAATTTATATTTTTCTATTCGTGCGCCAGATACAACTCTTCCAAAAATATCTTTTTCTCTCTGCGTTTTTAAACCTGTATAGTTCTCTTTTAATTGTTTATTTAATACGTCTCCGAAAAGTGCCATTTTAACAACATCTTCACGAGTTGCTGGAGATCAATCACACATTCTTGTTAGCTTCGTGTTAAGTGTCTCGTCATTTTTATTGTTATTTTTAGTTTTTTATTCAATCGCTATCACCACTTTTTATATTTTTCCATTTTCTGTTTATATTCCTGAATCTTCAGGTCCTTTTCTTTCAGTATCTTTTCGCGTTTCTTTTTTTCCTTGTTTTTTCTTGCTGCAACTAATATATTTTCTGATGATCTTAAAGATGTCGGATTCTCTGTATCATCGTTATTTTCAATTCTGAAAGTATTTGTTCTATCTGTCATAATTTTTTTCTTTGTACAATACTTGGAACAATGCTCTTTCTAAGCCTTTTTTGCAGCCTTATGTTCACGACGACTCATATCCCTAACTAATTTTCTTGTGCCTTTTTCTTTTTTCTGTTGATATTTCCGCCTTTCTTTTTCTTTCATTTCTTCCTTATTTTGAGGGTCATTTTTAAGTCGTTGATATCTCAAACGTTCAGCGATACGTTTTTGTTCTAATATTTGTTCTTTTGTTTTGGGTGACTTTTGTTTCTGTGTCATTTTGAGATAATACCTACGTATCCATGTCAGACTTGACAAAACACAAGCAAACAGTCCTCTGTAGTATGAACAGTGCCTTGTGCTATGAAATGACAGGGGACTGTTGACCAGGGAACTGTCATTTTTACATGAGTACTTAATAAAACAAAATCCATCAAACATATTAGATTAACCAAACAGATGAGCTTACATACTAGATAATCTATTATTTTGAATAAATTGTCGTTATTAAAACTCTTAAAATTGTAAAAAAAAAAGACTTACCAGTGGACTGTTTACACTAACGGCCGAGTTACCAGGTTCACCAGCAGACATAGTTGTAGCACTGAAACAAATTACTGCTGTTCGTTTAGCTCTACAACCGAACAAACTGCACACCGATTACGTTTTGTTTCACGATTTAAGTCTTTTGTACCAAATCAAAATTTGACTTCAGCCGGTTTTCAAATTTTGACAGGAGACTGACTCAAATAAATCAATTATTTGAGAACAGCATTCGCACATGGATATTTTGATTAAATTTCTATCGTAAAAATATAATTGTAATGTATGAAGATGCTTAAAGTTTTTTTTTAAGTGAAACTTCTTAATCGACTTCTGAAACATTAAACGTTAAATGTTAATTGTTAAACTTTAATTGTTGAATGTTAGTTGTTGAACGTTAAATAACAATGTAGAGGGGGAACCTCGACGCATGCGCAGTAGCAATATTTCCTTCTCCATACTGAAAATACATAGACAGCATAACATAGATAGTGCGCATGCGTCATATATCCTCACCTTAGGTACGGTTAGATTTAAAATTTGACACTTCAATGAAGAAAGAATTGTAGAGTTATTATCAGGTTTTATGAATAAACTCCGCAGGGTTTGTTTATTATTAACGTCAATGACATACCTTTTTTCATCTAGACGTCGTATGATTGTGTGTGGTCCAGAGTATGGTGAAGTGAGCGGTGGTTTGACTTCATCATGTCTCGAAAATACATGGCTGCATGTATCTAGTTGTTTATGTATGAAAGTTTTTGCTTTAATATGATGTGATGTTGGAATTGGTCGTATGTTTGCCGTAATTTTACGATGATTCTCGATGAATTGTTGTGGCTTGCCAGGTTGTTCAGACATGACGAAGAAATCTCCAGGAATGCGGAGTGTTGTGCCAAAAAGCATTTCGGCTGGTGATGCTTTTAAATCTTATTTAAAGGTGGTGCATAGGCCCAAAAGAACTGCAGGTAGACGATCTAACCATGGTATTTGTGGTTCACACATGAGGCTAGTTTTTACCGTCCTGTGCCACCTTTCAACTAATCCATTAGAAGCTGGATGGTATGGTGTCGTGTATATCCTTTTGGCACTGATAAAGTTGGTGAAGCTGTTGAATAAATTGCTCTCAAACTGAGCTCCTTGGTCAGTTTGAGACTATTATTGATGCGGTTTTCGCAAAGAATCTACCTAATATAGATATTAAACATTTTTTACAGCGCCTGCTTGAGAAGTTGACTTTTCGAGCGCTGTATGTCATCTCTGAAATACACAATAATGGCATATTTTATTATATGCGTTTCATAAACGCACATGTTCGTTCAAATAGGACATAGTTGTATAGATTCGAGCTAAACTATACTATTATAGAAATATAACCTCACGGGCACAATCTGTATTCAACTCCCTCTATCTTTTTCACTATACTAGAAACTACGGAAACTCCATCTGATGCCGCGATAGTAATTTACTTTTTATCGTTCATATAAATCATATACTAAAGACAAATGATCAGTCCTAACTCTCATTTATTTGAACAAATTATAATTTTTACGTAATAAAATTAAAATTTAAAATAATTGAAAAAATTAATTTCAAATCGTTTGTTTCCTCTCAAAGTCAACTTCTCGAGTAGACTCGTGTGGTAGATGTGTCTACGAGCCATTCGGCTCGTAGCGACATCTACCACACTCGTCTTCATAAGAATGTCCCTTGCACAGCGAATGTCGTAATCACGACTGTCATATTTGCTACTTATTCTACTTGTAGCATAAAAAACTATTATATCTTATTTTAGTTATCATAATCCAATTGTTAATATTATAGATATGAATGACCCGTAACTCGAAAATAGTTATTCAATTTAATAAATGATTGTAGAAAATGACAAATTATAATAAAATTTGCATGTAAATGTATTACTGTAGAAAGTATTACTATAGAAAATTAATTTAAAAAAATAACCTTGGTTTTTAATTTTCATTGTGTTGAAGTTTCATTTCATCGGCACATAGGGACTTCACGCATCATTTGTTTATTTTTTATTAAACAAATTGAGAACAAACAATTGTTTAACGCGAACAATCAAGAACGAAGGACGAACTAATGATTTGAAGAAGAAAAAATTTTTTTGGGGGGGCTAACTTTCTGGTGTCATATTGTTACGTTCTAGATGATATTATTGTTGATATTAATGGACGTTAAGGTAGGACTACACCTACAAGATTTAAAATAGAAAAAATTATGAAAAAAATCATATACGCAGATAAACATGAAAAAATGGCCCAGTAAAAATTTCAAGTTGATTAGGGGATTTGCAAAAAAGTTATGAATGATTTTATGATTCGCAGCAATCGCAGCTTTAACATGGTTGCTTATGGGAAATCATCGTTTCTTCACTTTCGTGTATCTCAATAATTAAAATAGAGAGTTCGACACAACTTTTTTTACTCATTACTAGATATATAAATATCATGTATTTGGAAAAAAATCGGGGTTTAGGGAGCCTGAATTTTATAAAATTACTAAGCAATACCAAAATAAAGCGTATTTCTCGCTTCGGCGGTCGAGATTTACGCAATATGTGTGTAAAATTGATGTACATTATTAGTCAAGCGAGCGATTTTTTCTCTCTGACTTACTCGGCACGTGTAGTCCTACCTTAAGACAATTTTAAAATATTTAGTAGAAGGTGGGGGATCGTTGCCCGTAACTACAATGCGTATAGCTGAAATGTATAGATGTTAAAGATGAATTAATGATATTTATTTGGATTGATTGTAAACACAAATACATGCAAGCTTCAATTCATTGATTGAATCATGATGAATATTGAATTTACACTTTTGATGATGGAAAATGAGTCTTGTTTAGTTTATATTTATTTCAACATTATTCATTTTGAATTTCACTTGATGATTTTCACTTGCACTTTCACTTATAATATTCGATTGGATTAGATTACAACAAATCTTCAGTAACTTAAGTGTTTAGGGAATTATAATGGAATTGGATTCGTAGATCTTCTGCTTGGAATTGAATATTCAGAGTTTTTTACAGAATACTCTGGAGTTGGACGTAGTAGAAATTGTAGAATTATTTATTATAATTGACATAGCAGAAGTATGGGTATTGTTACTGAGAGACTTGGAAATGGACTTGTCTCAGTGAAGTTCTGATTGATAGAGTGAAGTATGGATTAAGAAATGATATTACTTATTGAATGTTGTATCAAGACTTATTAATAGAGCAAGATATGAACTTGAGAATGGTGTGAACTGTTTGAATGTTGAGCCGAGACTGATATTTTTTTTAACTCTTTGATTATTAAAACAAGACTAATCTTTAATGGAGAAAAAGTTATGGAAAAGACAATGGTTTCAATAGTAAGTTGACGCGTTCCCATGCAAACGTTGCTCCAATAAGTCAGCGTTTTGAGAAACGACGTCGACATGAAATTGATTTAGAGTTAGCGTCTGAAATAAAAGGACTGGCAGTAGAATTAGGTTTCTGTTAGGAAAAAAGAAAGGAAAGGTTTACCACAAAAGAATGAAGAGTCTACCTAATAACTCCGATATGAAATAAATTAAACTAACATTAAACTAACATTATAATGATAAATCGTTAAGAAATAATTATAACATGTTCTGAAGTGCGACAAATGGAAAATATTCGAATATTGGCGCGTTTGATGAGGCGCAGCCGTACTGGAGAAGAGAAGTCGCTCGCTAACAATATATATATATACGTACATACTAAATAACATGACGAAAGAGGAAGGTTAGGAAATCGACGAGAGTATGCGAATTTTTCGTATTTGTTCATTCGTTTTTCCTGTATTTTGTTCTAAGCCGAAGAGGAAACACCTCAATTTTCGTTTTGACAGAAAAATGACCAATGATCACCACAAATAATACGCAGGAAGTTGCAACAGTGACTTGTTGGTAAGTAAATAATGTACAAGAAATTTTGTAATTTGTAATTATTTATTACAAATAATCTATTATTTTTATTGCCATATATAAATACAAATTGAACTTCTGTTATTACAGGACTATCCACCACGGTCAACGACGTAGTATGTGCCGGAATCGAGGTCATTTAGTTTTTATTTCTACGTTTGAACCTAGTCTTTTCTTAGGTGCGCTAAAAAATTTTCACCGATCTGCGCGGATGATTATAGCACATGAATAACTCTGTACCCTTTTTGTCAATGATAATAATTAAAATATCGCCAAAAAAAAATAATAATAATAATAAGTTAGCTATGAAATTCTGTCTTGATTTAATTGAAGAACATATGAATAATGCATAATTCTATCAACTTTTTTCATATTGCTGCTAAGGAACGTTAAAGAAAATTTAGTTCAATATTGATTATTAGATGCTATTCCTGTAAGAAAATAATTTATATTTTTATTATGCAATTATCATAACCCGCTTTTTTCTCGTTTGATTCACTAACTAAATAATTATGAAATAATAGAGATAATGAAGATTTGAAATTAGATTGCAGTCAAGATCCCAAAATATAATAAAATATTTTGTTATTGTTGATAATTAATAAGAATAGCTTCGGTTTCAAAATCTTTCTCTTTATACTTGTCCACAAACTCCCAGGTAGGATGTAACATTACATTTAGATGTTTATGGCGGGTTTTTTAGCTTCTACAATACCAGCCAAATGATGTTTTCTTAAATAATAATCGTATTTCGAAGGCCTAGCGGTCGAAAATGGAGAACTCTATTCACATACTCATAGCATTATCTTCTTTTAAATCCATATTTTTTCCTTTCATAGAATAAATCCGTCTTAGAACTTCCCAAATTGACAATCTTTGGACATCCATCCCGCTGAAATTTCATATAAAATTGTAAGACCAGTTGAAATCATTAACACACTCTAGACACAAAACGACTTACATCTTTCTCTTGAATGGTACATTCCTTGCAATAATAAGCATCCGAAACGCCTGGACCACCACAGATGACACATCGGCCTTGATAGGAACCATAGTTACACTCATCACATATTCTTACAAGAGTGCATGGCCGAACATAGGAATCACAAATGACACATTTGCCGTCGTCTTTTTCGCATAATCGTCCGATAGCTGTTGGAACAAATAAAATCATGAGCACAATATTACTATTATTTTCTAGATTCTTTCACTATCAGCCTATGTAATATAAAGTTTATTCTGCATGGAAATATGTTTGATGATTTGACTCTAACCAATAAAAATGATGAGATTATTGTCATAAAATAGATAGCGTGGTGAACATGCTGATGATTTACATACCGACACCTGGTTGTTTTCGGCAGAAAATCAAATCGGGATGATGCTTAGCCATTAAATGTAATTTACTTGCTTTACAATTATAAAAATGATGCGACTCACAACAAGAAAAACCTAATTTCGCCTCGATATCCCTCCTTACCTTTTAACAGTTCGCAGAATACTGAAAATGGCATTAGGCACAGACAGTCAGTGATGTAGTGATGTGCTAGGGACCGAATTCATGCACATGCGCGTTGAAAATCCACACGCTGTATAACTATATTATATTATAATATAGGTATACAGCATGTAGATTTTCAGTGCGCATGTACATGAATTCGGTGCTGTATTACAGCAGCTGTAGGTAAAAGCATCCGTGATGCATACGCACTAGGGGGAGAAATAATAAACCTTTATTTGTGGCGCTTTCCTCGGAACTCACTGCTGCAATATGCGACACGAATGGAAGTCTGACTGCATGGACACAGACACTCTCAGTCATTCTGAGATGGCAAGGTGCGCGACGACAACGACATCTGACGTTTGCATTAATCATGCTCGAGAATTGTGGAAGATATGAAAGATCGTTTTGAAAAATATAAATTCTTTATATAAAAACACCGTGAAAATGATTAATGATATAAATAAAAACGTGCATTTGTATATTTGAAAGGAAAAAAAAAATATAATGTACTATAATAAAAAAAGCAAGAATAAAAAATTTAAATAAATATCAGTACTATTTTAGAGCAGAGTTTAGTTAATCCAGACACCAAAATAAATAAAATAAGATAACTACAAAAATAAAAATTGAAAACATGTAGAATATTAATTTGGGTTTTTTCACAACATTAAAATAAATCATTTCGTTTTAATTCATGATAATTTGTTTGACAGATGGGCGTTTTGTTGGTTTTGGAGTCCATGGTGATCCAACAAAACTAACAAAATTATTCTTCTATTAGAAATCGAGACTTGCATTATCACTTAATTTAATCATTATTTCATATATCGTTACGAAATACAACACATTGTGAAACACACACCAGTCTGAGTAAGCAATAGCAGCAGAGTTGGGGTTGTACATTACTTTCTTTTTTCTTTTAACTGCATTTATTCATTTCTCCCTTCTCTTTAATTTCCAAATAGCCCGTGGAAAAGTGGAAAATTTGCATTGACTATTTCTGCCGGTATTTTTGCAATTAACCACACAACAACTGTTATGCACCATTTTTATAAATAATTTTCACATGTTTAATTTGAATGAGCGCATGATTTAACGAAATTTTGTCCACAGCGGACGTTGCGATCGATTCAGTTACCCCCACCATATCTCTGCACACCTTTCCAATATTGATGAATGTATGCACCAAAGTTTTTGTTTTATAATTTACCGACCTGTTTGAAACGCCATCTGTTGAATATACAAAATCTCAAATTCACGGTGGATTCACTAGTTGACACCTCGATATTTACTGCCGCACATAGCTGTTTTGTAATTATCGAGTTGATTATTATTGAATACATATCTATATACGGCGTCAACACGATAGTATGTGTCCTGTTTAATAAAGCTTCGAAATATTTGCAATGTGAGTTACAACAAATGATTTTCTGTAAGCTTATTAATTATCACAATCACATCAGCTGTTGTCTTAGTGAAATCTGGGGAAATACCTTCCTCAATCTTCCCACAACAATTAAACTCATTAATCAAATTATAATATCTCAGTTTATATTCAGCAGGGTGTATTGTATAAACAACTTTAGTTCTATCGTAAAAGCTTTTGAAACAATTTGCTTTCCACGACGGGGTTACTGCAGTAAAATTTTCTAGTGATAACTATTGTTATCTTCAGCTATATCCGACCTTGATTAGATATATTGAGGTATGTATATTAATTTATAATATTGCATTGATACACTATTAATGATTATCGTATCTAACTTGTGATGCATAATAAATTAAAAATGATATAATTAATTCTAGGGAAGAATATGAATCTCTTGGATCATTAGCACTATTTTTTATGTAAAATATTGACAATAAAAAGCCATATATTTTAATGTATATATGCACATGGATATTGTGAAATTTGACAGTTGTGACTGCACTTTATATAACCCTTATGTTATCTTGATCGTAATATCCAAGTAGACGATAAATCTTGGTGATTGATGATTAATTCATTACAAAATTTCCGTGAACCAGCAATTAATGATTCGGATACAGATAGTTCGTAAAATATAAACAAATGGAGTCAATGGCGAATTATATTGATGTAGTACAATGTCACTGGACGGAGAAAATGATGATTTATCAATTATTGGGGAATTGTCTGATCATGTGGCAGCACATTCTAAAATTGCAATTATTCATTGTCTGGTCAAAATTAGAAATGATACAAAAATTCTCGATCGTCTCATTAGAGACGGTGGAATTGATATCTTGACGAAATTACTTAAGTGTCAAAACGTAAAAATACTTGATAATACATTGAGCATTCTCGCCAATGCATTTCTCAAAACCGCCGTTAGAGAAGAGGTAAAAGAATAATATTCAGCGAAAGACAACTGTTATTCAATGTTATTTTTGTTTTCATAGGTTCGTTTCAAGAAAATTGCATACAATGTCGTTCGTATAATAAAGAATTTACCATCTGGGATAAGTTTACATTGCAGAGCTTGCAGACTTATTGGTAATATGGCAGAGTCAATTGTTCATGCAAAGGCTCTCGATGAAGCAGGTGTTGTGCCAGCACTTAATAATATTTTAAATTCTAAAACTAATACCCAAACACTGACAATGGCAATAAGAGCCATCAGGTAATTAATCAATTTATTTACAATATAAACTCAATGGTTTATATTTTATGTAATTTAACTATTTCAGGAATATTTGGACTGTGATGGAAAAAAGTCAAAATGAAATTTTGGAATGTGGTTTGGTAAAAAATATAACAACTCACTTAGTGTTATATAAAGCAAAATTTCAAGAAGATCAAACTCTTTTCAAATATAAAGAATTAGCTGAAACATGTCTGAAAGCAATACGAGCCTTTGCGGATACTCTAGATCCACGTGCAGGAGAACAAATAAGAATAAAAAATGATTTACGTGGTTACAAATGCATTGTCGACTATTGTAAAATAGGTAATCGAATGTCATTCCAAGTGCTCTATAAACTCAGTCGAATAGCTGATCATCGTCCAAATCTCGGTTCAGTTGGTGCAATTGTCTGCATTATAACATTTTTAGAATCTCAGTTATCAGACAATTTAAATTCATCATTTTCTGGCGAAGCCATAATGAGTCTATGTCTTTTTTCACGTGAAGCCGTTAATAGATTACGAATACGTGACGCTGGTGGTCTTGAAGTAATATTGAAACTTTTAGCAGAGATTCAATACGAAACTTATCATGCCATTTTACTTCATGCATTAACACAATTCGTTTATGATGAAGAAAGTATTGCAATTATGATTAAAAATGGTATTGTCAATGTACTGGTTAGTCGATTGAAGCGAATGGTACTTGATAATCGATTAACGACACATGAAATTAATGATAATAATTTAACATCACGTAAACGAACAGCTGACAATATGTTAGCATCAAGTAAAATGATTTGTAATAAAGTTAAACATAATCGATCGAGCAATAGCAGATATAGTTTGGATTTGCATTCAAATGAATGGAGTCCACGTAGTATTAGTAGTGCGTGTTCATCGCCTTCATATTCATCACCAACACCATATGATATAAGTAACGGTACAAATGATGAGGATGAAAATTACAGTCCGGTTTGTAGTGACGATGAAGATAGAATTGATGAAGATAATATAGCATTACACGAGGAAGCTGATTCACTAAATAGTTACAGATCAACAAATATTGGTAAAGACGACAGTGTTACAGGAAAAAATGGTGAAGAATTCTCGGAGGTAGATTCAATGGTAGGATTAACTGAAATTTATCTACCGCATTTGTGGACACTGAATTTACTAACGAAATTGACATTTTGGAATGATCCAATTGAGGGATTAGCACATCCAACAACTATTCAAGCTCTCACGGCATATATTGAGACATCGGAAAATTTTCGTGCACCATCAATCTTGAATAGAATTCTCAAAAATCATGTTTATTTTTTGCCCTTGTTGTTGCAAGGGTTTGTTTTCGATGTACAATTGCTTAAAAATGCCCACGATTATTTGAAAATATTGTGTAACATTGCAGAATCAGGTGGAGCATTTGGAGAACTTTCCACCATTTTATTGCGTGGTCAGGAGTCACATAAATTAATGGTTGCAGTGTCAGTACCATTTCTTTTGCAATCTAAAGATAAATTGCGAATACTAATGGCCGATTATGGTGGATTAGAGCTTATTCTTGGTTTATTGACTGATGAAAAACATCCTTTGAATGAAAATTCAATTTTATCTGTTTGCCAACTAGCACATGCACTCGGAATTGCACCAGAGAAAATTGAACGACAATCAGTTCCTAATAATAACCAAGGGGATAATAGTTATTTGTTGAATAATAATAAACAAATAAATAGTGAATGTGATAAAACAAAGCGGAAAGATACCGTAACATTTGAATTGGATGATGGCGAAACAATAGACGTTTGCCGTCAATTATTATGCACTAAATCTGAAGTGTTTTATGCTATGCTTGAAGGAAGATTTTTTGAAGGTAGACAAAATAAAGTACGACTACAAAATGTGTCAAAGGAAGGATTTTCTATGCTTTGTTCAAGTGCCAGTGGACGTTTATTAAATGGAAAAAATGATAATAATAATTATGATTCAAACATAGAAGCACTCTTAGATGCAGTTTTACTAGCAGATAAATTTTTAATGTTTAACGAATCAGAAAAGTTAACAGAGACATCAATATCACGATTAAGTTATGATAACTTAAATCGCGCATGGAATTGGGCCAAATCCAATAGTTGCCGTGATTTAAGAATATGTTGCGTGAAAATTTTCCTCACATCAAAATTTTCACGCAGTAATAGAATCAGTGCATTTCGTGATTTCGCTGCTAATCAAAATTTCAAAGAATTTGTAAATGATATAAAAGATATTGTTACATCTGAACTTTTAATAAGACAATGAAAATGCGCCATATAACAAAAATTAAAAAAAAAAAGAAACAATTGTAAATTTATAGTTAAAATAATGTGACAGTGCTACTTCATTGTTGATGCTGTTGGATGATTGCATAATTAATTTAAATGATATCCAAATGATACTTTTTTCTCGATGTTTCCATTATCAACCACATTCATTATCTAGTCTAGATAATTTCGCGTTTTTGCATGTTCTATTTCTTATTTTATGTTTTCTGCTCCAGTAATGTTCTTGAAAAATAATTATCATGTGCATTATATATTTTTACGTATATGTACATACCTATGTAAAATTAATATTGTAATAACAAAAAAAAGAATCATACTTTATTCCGGGGTGTCAATTTCAATCGTATCGGCTCTGATGGCACCGCTATTAAATGCAATTTCATTCGAATTTTATCAGCATTTGTGCACTCAATTTGAAAATTTTTAATGAGCTGTTGAAATACAATTTAGTTTAAACAAATTAAATGCAACAATCTTTTTGCATAACTCAAATAATCAACAAATTTACCTCGTAGAGTAGATGTATCATCTGTGCTTCAGCTAATTTTCTTCCAACACAACTTCTCGCTCCCATTGCAAAAGGTATACTAGCATGAGCATTAAAAATCTTATTATATTGGCTCTTTTCATTTCTAATCCATCGATCTGGTATAAACTTGTTGGGATGTGCAAAGTTTTTTGCATCTCTTCCACTCGAGTAAAGCGACATTGAAATCAATTCCTACAGTCAATAATTATTAAAATAAAGTTACACATACGACATACATACATAAATACGTATATGAAAAAATGATGAATATTTGTATTATTTACTCCTTTTGAAACTGGATAATTTCCTATGATGGCGTCTACTGGCAAAATTCTTGTTATAAACGGTGCTGTTGGATATAATCTAAGTGACTCCTTTATAATTCCTTTTATGTGTAAATCATTGATAATTGCACTCGATTTAACACCGGAAATTTTTTCTGCAATTTCATTTTGAACATCTGAATGAGTTGCCAATAAATACAATGCCCAAACTGTTGAAACTGCCGTCTAAATAAACGCCGAAATTGAATTTAATTGAACAATTATTTTTACTTCATTTTATAATAATAAATAAACATTTTTTTACTGTATCTCCAGCAGCCAATATAAGATCCTTGACAATTCTATTGATATCTTGCTCTTGAATACCTTCTTTTTTCATCATACTAATGAGTCCATCTCCTTCTAGATCTTTCATACCCATTATCAAGTCTCGAATAATTTGAAAAACATTGTTGAATGTTTGCACAAGTTCGTTCCAATCTAGGAATCGTAACATTATCGCATAATTGATTGGAATAACAGATAACTTTGCACTCAATTCAAATATTTTATGGACTGATCTGGATAATTTCTCAATATTCACATAATAAGACTCGGAATTTTTATATTGCGCCCAATTAGAACCCAATAACGTTGCTACGATTGCTGTCAAAAATTAAAAAAAATTCAATTTTCCATTCATCTTTTGATTTATATTCAATATTATTTTACATTTGAAGACCTTCAATAGACCACTGATACAACTGGTTTTCTAAATCATCAACAATCCAATAATTATTAACATATTGTCCCCATTTTTGTGTTAATGTTATAGCAGTTTCTCGGCAAGCATAATTAATAATCGCGTTCGCCAAATTTGGTACGAGTAAAAGACGATTCATAATCCTTCGGAAATGTAACCATTCTTCACCATCCCTACATTAACATAAACAAAACACCAATCTCATAGCCAATTAAAAGCATTAATAAATAAATATGTTCACATATAAATATGAATAACTACATGAAGAGTAATCCGCGCGAACATTTATTTATATCGTTGTATCGCATCCAAACTTCAGGAATAAAATGTTTAGGTGTGTCACCTTCAAGTTTGAATATTTTTCTGTATTCATTTGGGGAGTTTGTGAATATTAGTGTAAAAGAACCCATGCGTTCTTTATAAATGGGTCCTAATTCTTCGTGTCTTTTGTTTACTATTTCATGTAAATTTAATGCTTTATCATGAAAAATAAGAGATAAAAATGACTGGATGAATGATGGTCGAGGACTCTCCGGCATCGTTAATTTATTGACAATAGCTTTTTTTGTATAAAAATATTTTTGTACATTAAAATTTGAATTTTTGTTATATTTTGCGATAAATTTAAAATAATAACAATGCACAAATAATTTTTTAGTATTGATCAAAATATAAGTCATGTTTTTGTTATCTGCTCTAAATTTATCAAAAAATAGTTATAACTGTGATGACAAATCAGATTCGTTTACGATTATCACGTATAAAAAAGTCCACTGTAAATCTGCTAGAGTTAAAGTCTTGGAACACACGATTTTTTTGAGAAAAGCAACTGTAAAAGAAATTCTTTTGTCGCACTGGAAGATGCCGCTTCCACTCCCAATTGGTTGAGAGTCGATTGCTGCGATACCCAACGTAGATCCAAAACCTTGTACCGAATTTTTTAAATAAATCGTAGGTTGAATGTCGCGATTAGTGAGATAAGAGGATGTTTAATGTGAGACGAAATATTAAACTCTTATTAGCACACAAATGATTTACACAGTAAAATATTTTTTATGAAAGTCCACTCAAAATGACTGGTTTTTTTAGCACTGATTCTATTTCTGTTTCAATAAAAATATTCGATGCTCTAAAGAGAATTGTAATGTTGATTCTAAACGTAGAAAGAAAACTATTTTGAACTTGAAGAAACCTGTGAATGACAGTGTTCTTCTCGAAATCTCGTCGAGGAAGAATTATCAGTCTCATACTCACACGGACTTATTTTTATTTGTCAATATAGTTTTACGATACTCCATCATTCATTGCTGACCATTTTTCTTTCACCTTATTGGTTTTAGGAAGCATGATAAGGGACAATGTGCTTGTTTCTTTTTACTTAAATTTATGATCGACTTTCAAATTCATAGGTCTGTCTTATCCGATGCGTGACATGTTTTACTTAATCTCTATAGTTATCTTTTTTATTATTTTGACTTTTAATAAATATGTATACTTTTATTATCGCAGTGCGATTGTAATGGTTGAAATATATTTTCAAAGCCAATATTGGGGTTCGGCGTTTGAAGTGCACCGCATGCCTGCACTTGCCTAATGGGGTTATTACCCCAATAGCATTTGGTGCACTCCACCAAAGGCTATACAGGGATTTACATGAGAATGCACTAGGTACATGCACCGTGCATGATCGGTGCATGCACTTGGCTAATGGGGTAGTCATGAAATTGACCGATAAAGTAGAGAAATAAAATAATTCTGACTACATAATGTGAAAGTTGACCGCCAGAGTAGAGAAAAAATAGTTAGCTGTATGATTCGCACAATAGGGCTTTGAGTTCCGAATAAATCAAATCTAGAGCGAAAGTCAGCGCAAAATTTTTGTCATTCACCACTGAACTGCTGAAGTGAGAGAATAGCCATTTTACATTTTTACCCTTTGTAAGGTAGGACTACACGTACCGAGTAAGTCAAAGAGAAAAAATCGCTCGCTTGACTAATGATGTACATCAATTTTACACACATATTGCGCACAACTCGACCGCCGAAGTGAGAAAAATGCTTTATTTTGGTATTGTTTATTAATTTTATAAAATTCAGGCTCCCTAAACCCCGATTTTTTTTCAAATACATGATATTTATATATTTAGTAATGAAATCATTCATAACTTTTCTGCAAATCCCCTAATCAACTTGAAATTTTTACTGGGTCATTTTTTCATGTTTATCTGCTTATATGATTTTTTTTATAATTTTTTCTATTTTAAATCTTGTAGGTGTAGTCCTACCTTAAGGGGACCTTCTGGTCTAGAATTTTCGAAAAATTGATTTTTTTTTCTTCTATATTCCGAAAATATAGTGTCTTACGATTCTACTGTGAAAAATTGGTAATGATATTCACAGTATTTCAAGTATTATAGCCCATTAAAGGTCAGCGCCGAAATAGGTAGAAGGGGCT
>JAQQBS010001423.1:5416786-5428318 GCA_030347275.1 Microctonus aethiopoides
GATGAATGCCTCTTAGCTCAGCCGATTTTCCAGAATCCTTTGTCGTCTTTTTACAAACAAACGAAAATACCAAGTTGTGCCATAAAACATGTATACAAATACCAAAAATAATAGTCTATACTTATAAGTAAACCGGTACAATAGGTGTGGCTTATAACTACGTTTCCTGATCACAATATATATTTCTTTACGGCGTGGATACATTTCGTTTACTCGTGGACGAGGAGTTGCTTCGATTGCTGTCCAAAGACTTGATGGGATAGAAGACTCTGGTTGTGCAAACTGAGCGGCGTTTTGGGGTTCGGGGTGTAAGGAAGGGGGCCAAAGAAAGTGCAGACGGTTCAGTTAGTGCTAACCGTGCAGCGAATACACTAGAAAGGGAAAAGGGGTGGGGTGAAAACGTTCAGTTCGTGCAAACTGAGCACCAATTCACGAAAAGAAAGGTACAACGCTTCAGTTAGTGCTAACTGTGAGCGTTGTACAAAATAGAAGAAGAACAAGGAGTATAAATAAAACAGATACCTCAGTTTGTGCAAATCGTTTAGTAGGTCATAGCTACTGTTCTTTTGAACAGCCATCGAAGAACTAACTTGTCGTGGCCGGTGCATCGCTTTATATAGAGGCCGGTCCGTGTGATTGGCGGGGAACTATGTATTTCCCGTCTTTTCCTGGAATTCCTTTGTGTTTCTTGGTATATTGTCTTGTTTTCCCCTATAGTTCTCGGAATTTTTTTTTTCTTGGTATTGTGTGACTTGTGTCCTGTGCTTGTCAAACGGCAGTACAGCAACACTACTCTTCAGATCTCTACATTGCGATTAAATTATATGACAAATCAGGAGTAAGAATTCGAGGAGTGGAGATGGGAAAGTAGAGTAGAGGTATTCGGGAGTATGGTGGTGCCAAAGTAATAATATGAGTTTAGACTTAGACTGGAATCATGAAAAGTAAAGATCTGAAGAGTATAGTTGTACTGCTATCCGTATTCCGGCATCGGTCTGATCCGCCCCGTTCTACCTCATCCTATCTCTTCATCACACCGTTCATCCACATCTGCATATATCTCATCTGCACATTTTTTTCATTCTTTTTGAAGTGAAACTTCTTAATCGACTTCGGGAGCGTTAAACGTTAAATTTGTGACGTCACAAAACCACTATATATATATGTATTTTGTGACGTCACAAAATCACAATATATATGTATATATTTTGATAGATGATAGCGCACAGGCGTTATAAATGCTCATCTCAGATAAGGTTATATTAAATTTTTTTTTTTTGAAGTGAAACTTCTTAATCGACTTCGGGAGCGTTAAACGTTAAATGTTAATTATTGAACTTCAATTGTTAAATGTGAATTGTTGAACGTTAAATACTAATGTAGAGGGGGAACCTCGACGCATGCGCAGTAGCAATATTTCCTTCTCCATAATGAAAATACATAAAGAGCATAATATAGATAGTGCGCATGCGTCATAGATCTTCACCTCAGGTAAGGTTAGTTTTAAAATTTAACACTACAATGAAAAAAGAATCTGTACTTGACGCATGCGCAGTAGCAATATTTTAATTTACATGATGAGAATACATAGATCGCTTAATAATATATTAGTACGCAGTTCTCATAGATTCTCATTTCAGGTACGGTTAGGTTTAAAATTTAACTCTACTATGGGGGGGATGTGTATTTGACGCATGCGCAGTTGTTTATCATTATGACAAAATACAATCTCATCAGTTAGTTTATGTCGCAATGTCGAGAGCCGTTTCTATCGATAATTTATATATAATTCCAGTTAACAAACATAAGAAGATTTATCATGGAAAAGGTAATAACAACCGCGTGTGCGCCGTTTTACGGTATGCAATGACAAAATTACGTGAAAATCGATTTGTCACTTTGGGTAAACAATTATATGATTGTATCTGAGTAAGAAAAGGTTTATCAATCATATCATTCAATTGCCAGAGTCTTCATGCCCACGCGAATGATTTTGCAGATAGAGTTTTCGAAAATATAAATATTTTCATGTTATCAGAAACGTTCATGAATGATAATGAATCTCCGGTATCGATACCTAATTTCGATTTCATTTTAAGATTTCAACGCAATGAGTTTAGAAATTCTGGTGTTGCCATTTATCGCAATGAAACAGACAATAATTATTTCATCACTCCACGAGCCTGTAGATTATTGCGAACCGCCGGTCATTGTCGCGGGAGATTTCAATGTTAACTTTTCGTTGCCAGAAGCAGAACCACTCTTAAAATTCCTCGATGAAAATTTTTCATTGGAAATGATAAATGGTAGACATGATCCAACAACTAATGGGGGGACTATTATTGATGCAGTTTTCGCAAGGGATCTACCTAATATAGATATTAAACATCTTATATCTTATTTTAGTTTTCATAATCTCAACCGTCGTATTTTTTACCAACACGTCATTTCTTCGTTTTTCTATTTCCCCCATGTCCTGCCTTACTTGCAACTTTCCCAACTCCTTCCATCCTGTCTATCTACATCTACTATCATCTACAGAACTGGAACTTATCAAATCTGATTGACTATCAACTCTTCAGCTACAAATTGTTAATCACTTACAGAATCACTTCAACTTGCTACAAATATTCTGAATCAAATTTCTCAAGCATTTATTGATGAATGAGATGAATGAATCCACACAATGAATTAAAAATCATCTGCAATACAAATTTTGGTCTACTTATTATTTATCTCTTATTCAACAAACAGAAGAAACTAGTTACTTAAAAATCTCTTACTTTTGTTATTTGATTAATATGTTATTTTCACAATGCTCTAAACAAATTTTCTGTTACAAATCTCTTACTTTTGCAATCTACTTAATATGTTTTTTCACAATGCTTTAAATAAATTTTCTGTAACATAATAATGTACAAAACTATTGTATAATGTGTCCCATAGCTCTGACTAGGGCATAATAAACACTATCTATCTATCTATCCATCTATCTATCTTCCTCACCCCTCCCTCCCGCCTCTCCCCTCTCACTGTTACCGCCCATTTCTTCCTCCTCTGTCCTCTACCTTCTCAATTCTCTTCTCTAACCTCTCCCTTCTCACTTTCTCTTCTCTGAGCTCCTGTTCCCATCTATTTTTCAGCTCTCTCCATTCGGCCTCCGCTTTCCTTCTCTCAACCCTCTCCCGCTCAATTCTTTCTTTATCTCCCTAATCTCCTTCATCAGATCCTCTATTCCGCTCCCACTCCATCACCCTTTCTTCATCGTGCACCTTTGGTGCCCTCCACTAGTTTCGTTTTCTGCCTCCTCCTTTTTCCCCACAGGCTTTCCAGGCTTCCCGCTCTCCTCTCTAGACGACTGTCTCTTTCCATTAATCTTAGCTCCGCTTTCGAGGGCCTTCCTCTTTTCTTCTCTTCTCTCACCCTTCTTCCATTGCTTTACGCACTCAACCTTCCCAGCCCCTTGTCTCCTAAACCCTCATCTTCTTCCATTCTAACGTCACCCTTTTCACGTCCCTCGCGCACTTTCAACCCTTCCCCCCAGTTTTTCAAGCTCACCTTCCATTTCACTATCCGACGAACTTTTGAACCACCCGCCTTTTCCCTGCTATCGGATTCAAACGATTATCCTGAAACGAACTATCGCTCACGTGCCCAGAACAGAAAGTGCTTCTTCCACGAAATAATATCAGCTAATACAGCTAATCAGTAGCGGCGATGAGGATGGGGGGGGGGGGAGGAGCTCAGAGGCAATATTAACAGAATTATTTAAATATCTTTTTAATAAAATTTTAAGATGCTATTCCTCTCCGCGTCAAACCGCCGCTACTGTTCAAAATGGTACTATCATTCGTTATTTCATGCGAAATTGTAACATGTTCATAATCTGTTTCAGGATACACTTCAGAATCTTCCTCACATACTCTCTTACGATTCACTTGGGATATTTCTTAGTTCACCGGACTTATTTTTATTTCGTTAATTTCATCGTTAATATTTGGGAATCCGATGGGGGTGGCATTCAGCGCTAACTTTACTTTCTGCTGTGAAAATATGTATTCATCTCCCTTTGCAAGCGTTACTTCATCGTTACGAATAATATTAAAATATTTGACGATTATGGTGAGCCATTTGGTACGTTCGACTTTATTGGTTGGTTTCAGGATTCAAATAGTGGAGAATTACGCTTCATGAGCACGATTTTTTTACACTTTTGACTAATATAATGGGTACCATTTAGTCACTTACGGGTGCAACTCAAGCAATACTAATCGAATCATGACATGAACTTGCCGAATAGGTATATCAACAATTGAAATTATTAAAAAAACTCAGAAATTAATCAATTATTAGTGGTTGGTGGGGTGAATGAATGGCGTTATTGAATTGTGGAATGGATATTGTTCTTAGCAGTCCTGGTCGGCTTGAGGATCTTATTCAAAGTAGTTTGTCAATGATACATTGTCATTTTCTAGTGTTGGAAGAAGCTGATGACCTATTGAGTCAGGCTTATAAGAAATTCATCAATCACTTGCATGAACAGATGCCATAAATTATGTTTGATGGAACCCGAGTCGAAATTTATATTCTACTTTAAACCTTACAATTGGCATTTCGTGAGATTCTTCAGGACTAAAGGAGGTTGTTTGGATATATTTTAATAGGAAATGCAACTCCTCCTCAACACCTCGAAGTAGTCACATAATGCCAAATCTTCCATTCTAAGGCGCAAAGGAGAACCTGAAAATAAACCTACATATACCCTTCAGATCCTAATATTTTAACTATCCTACTTTTGTGTGTATTAAATGTATTTGTGGAACAGCAAGAGGAAATGGCGAAAAAACCGTCAATGATGAGAAGTAGATCATAAAAATTGGGGAACTTGGAGAAAATAACGAGAATGAAAACATATTCACAATTTAAATCATTGTTTTTATTACGATTCAATGATATTATTTGTGCTTCTCTTCATATTTCAATTTATTATTTTTTTTTTTTTTCATCATTATCTGTCACGTGAATAATCCAAAATCTTTGCTGCATTAAAAAATTTTCACCATGTCCTTATGTGGCCTGTCAACCACCATATCAATACATATTTTGTTTTTCCTCGACCCATTTTTTCATTTTTTTTTTTCACTTATATAAACAATTCACTCTGGACAAATATATTGCCATAAATTTATTTATTTTCCATTTAGCTTCCGCCATCAATGCAACCGTCAGACTGCATAAAAGTATACATCCAAGATGTCGGTGTACGCGTCACTACTACGCGACTCATTTGTTTAACAACTGCACGAGGTGTTGAGAAAATACGTGTTTCATTATTTTCGATGTAGATTAATATATAATAACCGCAAATAAATCGACGGTGGGCACCTCGGAACGTTTCCTTGTCAGTTGACTTACTTAAGGCCGGGTACACACTAGGCGAACGAAGGCGAAAGAATTTGTTCGGATAAATTCGCCCGAAAATGTTTGGCGTTCGATTTGAAATTCGCTTTGCCGTCCACATTGGACGAACAAATGCGAAAGAATTCTCTCGTCGACGTTCGTCTATTTTCGCCGGAGTTGCAGGCGCGTTGTAGAAAATTGTGTAACATCCATATTCTCGATATGAATCGATATAAATTAAATAGAGTGGATTCAGTCCATGATTCAAATCACAATTGAAAATAATCAGTTAATGTATCTACACCTGACGTAGATTTGTACTGCGCAGTAAAGCCGTCCATACTATAAAATAGACCGAACGAATTCGGCCGAATTTTCTTTTGATGTACCGCCTGGCGAGCGAACCCAAGCGAACGCGAGTCGCGAACAAAAATGTTTGTCGATGTTTGTCGGGACGTCCACACAAGCCGAAAGTAGCCGAAGGAATTCGTTCGCCATCGTTCGCCTAGTGTGTACCCGGCCTAAGACGCTATAGGGACCGTGCAAGGCAACTGGTGGCGCCAGAGCGATAGTTTTCCTAAAGTCTCACTGTTACTTGTGAATATTAGTTTATTAGAGTTTTAATAATTTGTGCAATTTTCGAATTTTTTGGATTGAATGCAATTGTATGAGTCCCATTAAAGGTAGGTATTAATAATTTCGTAGTAAAAAACTATAAATTTCAAATAAATATGCAGTTAAACATTATTTCAATTGATAAAATGCACTAACGTTTAGGTTATGATTTGACAGATGCTATCTACCACTGTAAAAATTATTCTACAAATTGGTTTTTCCGAAATATTTTTTGTTGATGATTTTCGCTCGTCTACAGAAAAGAAAAGTATTAAATTAGTTGAGTCCAATCATATTGTAAAAGTTCGTAAATTTCAGAAGGATGGACAAACGTTTATTGAAGGATTTTGCATTCGGCAAACAAGTGTTACTGCAGCATCCGTATCATGTGCAATTTGAGGTTTGTTTACAACATTATGTAACGTTCGTAATTTTCAGTAATTCTTGTAACTGTCAATTATAAACTGTTTAGCTCGATTTTCAAAGGAATGTGTCCAACTACCAGTGTACTTGTATTGCAAGATGCACTAACAAATGCAAACATATTTATGCATTGCTACATTACATAAAAAACTGCAGAAGTGTGTCGAAGACAAGCTTTGAACAACAATGGGGAAAACCTTCTGTTTTACAATTATCAAAGTCAATATATTCAAAAGGGAAATAGTGTGGCTCTCAGTTCCCTCAAAAAATCAACATTGATGTAGACGAAGGTGTCCATGATTTTTTGATTGATGATTTACGAAACATCAATTGTGCTGCTCGAGAAGTACTACATTTTGTAATGAGAGTACAAATGCACGTGTTGATGTATTTGCGGGGGTTGCTCTACTGGGAATTCAGTACAGTCCAAAATAACACGACAGTTTCCATATTTATTTTTAAAACAATCTGGTATTAATTCATTTATTGTATCTCTCGAAGGCCATATAACTTCTTACACTTAGTGGATAAAATTTGTAAAATGTTTTTAAAAATGCGTGATGCACTGGTTCGATGAACACCAAATATTACACCTAAAGCTGCTGATGTCAGCCCCAACTTCATTTTCATTAAAAACAATACTAAACGATACTCTCGCGACAACTTTTCATTCGAAATATGTGAAATAGTTTGTAATAACAAATGAAATACAGCAAACTTGACTTTACAAATGTCACTTAAATCGCTTTCTTCTGTTATGGAGCTAAACCCATGAAATCCATTATCGCATGTATACGTCGATTGTGAGTTGAAATGACCAGTGTCCCTACCAATGCACTTGTCCTCATCCAATATGTCGGTTCCACATAGTTTATCACATGTATTGCTAGTAACACTGGCATTTTTTCCTGCTGTGTCGAACTGTAAAAATGTTTCAGTTTCTGCTTCGCATGCTTCAATATTTACAAATCGATTGCACACTAATAAATTACAATTCGTGTTAATTTCCAAATCCAAAAAATCAATTTGTGTGTCCTTATCAACACAACATTGCATTTTTAGATGTACATCATTTTCCGTTGTCGTTGTTTCCAAATCCATTGCGTTATTCAAATCTTCAAACGATATTTTGGAGTTCAATTCCAATGATTTTGAACTTTGTGGGACATCACATGTAATCAGATTTTTCTGCAGTGTTTTGTTAAACCTGTCAAAAAGAAATATATAATTTCAAATAACAATCCAGATTCACCCATATAAATGAACAAACTTACCTTCGTTGAACATTCGAATTTCAGAATTCACCACACAGCACACATCACCACCTGATTTTTTAATCATCTTATAGGTTATGTTTCGGACGTTAAAAAACGTGTAACACGCGCAACAAGCAATTGGGATTTTACTTTGACCATGCGGCACTGGCGGAATTTCGGCGAACTAATTAAAAATGGAAGATAAGCCCCAGTTTCATAAAGAACACGATACTGGCAACATGGTTATGTTTACGACTTTGAAATTTACAAATATCATAGAAAAATCAAGAAAATGAAATGGTAATCTTGTTCCAATTATAAAACAAATTTTCACAGTTATCTGCGTCCCTGTTAATTTAAGTGCTCAATTTATAAGCAATGAAAAATTCTGGAGTATGTAATTTCAGCATGAAGGACAGTTGCACTGAAAACAAATAAATTAGTATCAGAATGTATTATTCTTTATTGAGCTATATGTAATGAATGTCTTGCAGCAAAATATATTTTGTGTGGTTATAATTGTATCTAGATTCATAAATAAAGTATTTTTCCCTTTAAAAGGATGTCTTATAACAGAAATTGACGAATAATGGATATATACTTCTGCTACTTAAATTCATATTTTATAAATAAACAAATACACATGAAATATCACATTGAATCTTCATCCACAGTGAAATAATTGTGCATGCAACAGCGTTTTAAAAGAAAACGCTCAATCTCCGAGATCTTGGTCAATAGATTATTTTTTTTGCTTGTTTAATGGACTGCAGCAGTTTGTCATCTTTGAGATGACAGATCATTTGTTTATTTACACTATCTGCAGCTGGATTATGCCTCCCCATTCTGAAGTTTAAAAGACAAAAAACAAATGTTAATACACTTTTCAAATAAATGTACATCAAGTAATGATCAATTTGTAACTACTATGAACGAAGTAACATATGTGGATTTATTACTTACGTATGTTGGGCCAAAGCAAAATTTACACAAGAATTTGTTAAAATTTCCTGCATTTTCAATTGTTATGCTGGTGTTACCATGTATTCAATTTCCTTTTTTTTTACGAAAACAACTATGCTATTCTATTGGTCGTGGTATGTACGTTTCCAGTACTCTCTTATGATCTTGTTTCCAGCTGCATTTTACGTCAGTACATGACAACATTGGCAGTGTATTTAAATTAATCCTGGAAAAGTGTTTTATAATTTTATATCAATTGCAAGCAAGTTAACATTCATAGATGTAAAAATGATTGATGTCAACTGCTTTCAGAATGATCATTACATTACTTACATTGTGCAATAAAAAAGCGTTCCAAAAATATGCTTGCACTTTCCTCCGGCTTTGCAAGTACACACCATAGATAATATTTTTCCATCACATGACACTGAACAATTAATTTCATGGGGTTTATTCTTCAGATGTGATGTTTGCATGCAAAATGCAACAAACTTCGTCATTATTATTTGTTTCGCTCAGTTCTCCACATTTCACTATATGTCCGGCACTCGCGATTTTTTTTACCTTCTATATAATTACGTTTGCTAGGATTTGTTTGACCCCAACGACAAATTTCTTGCTCGGAAATATACATTTTAATGGAAAAAAAACGAAACCTTGTATGGGTGTATACTGTATTTGTTTTGTTTATTTTACGACTTATCCACCATATTGAATATTGCTCAGAATAGGCTCCGCCCCTAGGTAAAATCCCAATACACGCTGCAAGTTCGTTATAACAATCGATGGCCAATATTTGTACAAACCAATTTCAGTTTGTTATTTTTATGTAACGAAACAATTTTCAAATATATTGATCAAAAACGGACTTTTTCTGTATACATCATATAACATGCGACAGTAAGTACTTCCAAGCTAACCACCGTGATCGCTGATTGTACAAAATGGTGAAACCACGCCCCCTTGCACGATCTCTATAGTTTTCATTGAATGATATTACAGTTAGTATAGTTTTTTAATTATTTACTTCACAGTTCATTAATTTTATCCATTTTCTCTATTAATGCTTTTTTTATTTCGTTTTTTAGTGCTAATAAAAATGAAAATATCTGTGTACAACGATAAAATGATTTATCATTTATATAAGACATATAATAAGTATTTATTGTATCTTGACATTTTTATAATCATACAATATCATTAATATATTTTCGATACATGAACATATAATACAATAGTTTCACAGCATATCCTTGATGATTTCTCCATATCTTATTAGATTTCATGTACTATTTATGTTTTCATTCATGTGAAGTCGCATATTTTATACATTATGTACTATGAATTTTTATTAGATGAGTTCATGTCATGTATAGTTAGATCTTCGGAAATTATCCTAAACAGCTGGACTCATAACTGGTTTCAATGACACAATTATTATTGTTATAAGTGATAATTATTGTTAGATTTTGTTAATCAACATTTAAATCAATGTCTGAGGACGAATCATAGTGCAAAGCTTCAACATGGCAGGCCAGATGCGCGATTTTACTGTTTACGTGTATATTATCATTGATACTTATCGATTTGAGGACTCGGGTGAGCTCCAAATCATTTTTTCCTGTATTTATTCCGTTCAGTTTACTTATTCATGTGAACTGCTTAAATTTGTATGATCATTATTTGATTTTCATCTATATTCAGCAATTTTTTTTTGTTGTGTTGATGTTTTTTTTTGTATGTTCAAATTTTCATTAGAGAACAATTGGGATACACCAATTTCAATTTTTTCATTTTTGTTGAGAGGTTTTCATTTACTTGATGTAATTCAGAAAAAAAAAAACAAAAAATTATAAAATCGGACACGATAATTAAGCACATAACTTTTATACTTGAGATCATATTTATTTAACTCCCATACATGCAAAGTTGCAGCTTGGGTTACGGCAAAATAATATTTCATTTTATATATAAAGCTATTTGACTAAATTTAAATCGAATGTTACATTATGTTTTGGGTTTAAAACTTTAATTTATTCCTAGAACATTGTCTTTCTCTAAGACAAATATCAATGATTTATCTATGCATAATTCCATGCATATAATTCAATCTGTTTTTGATGTACGTATATAATATTTTTCGTTTTATTATTATTAATTCAATCATGGGCGCCGACAGGACTTTCTCCAGGGGGGTGCACGATTGAACTCCGCGGGTGCGGTGAGGGGGGGGGGGGGGGGGGGGGGGGGCAAAATTTTCTTGAATTTTCCTCGAGGCAGGTGGTGCAAGTGCACCCCCCTGCCGGCGCCCATGAATTCAATTATTCGATCATTTTTTATTTTGATCGTTCTTACATTCAATTCTTAATTACTCTCTTTTCTAAATACTTCTACCATTGTTTCAAGATCACATGTTTCCTCAACAGATATACCATTTCTCACAGAAAAAGATATAGGTATATAGTTCAAATGAAACTTGATATTTTAAAATTCTGAAAATTAATGTATAATGGATATATGTTGTATTAACCCTTTGACTGCTAAGGGTATACATATGTGTTTGACGAAAGCTATCAATGCAAACTATGGGCGCGAATGTATGCCTGGTGAAGGCTTTGGTTGTTAACTATGGACAAAGTATTTAGTCTCCAGGGACTGTATCTGCGGATCGCATGATGTTGCGCAAAGCGCTTCAATTTGAACAGTACGCTGCAGTCAAAGAGTTAAGGATGTTCTGTGGTCAGGGCAAAGTATATGGAATTTAATGAAACTTTGGAATTATGTTATTTATTGTATCAGAAATATCCTTGAATTTTTTTATTATTTTTGACCTTTTAGATTTGAGCCAAAAAAATCCTGAAATTACCTAAAATAA
>JAQQBS010001423.1:5428418-5449598 GCA_030347275.1 Microctonus aethiopoides
TTGTTTTTTAAACTTCAGAATGGGGAGTCATAATCCAGCTGCAGATAGTGTAAATAAAGTATCTGTCATCTCAAATAATGACAAATTGCTGCAGTCCAGTAAACAAGCAAAAAAAATGATCTAATGACGGAGATCTCGAAGATTGAGCGTTTTCTTTTAAAACGCTGTTGTATGCACATTTATTTCACTGTGGATGGAGATGTAATGTGATATTTTATGTGTATTTGTTTATTTATGAAATATGAATTTAAGTAGTAGAAGTATATATCCAATATACGTCAATTTCTGTTATAAGATATCCTCTAAAGGGAAAAATACTTTATTTATGAATCTAGATACAATTATAACGACACAAAATATATTTTGCTGCAAGACATTCATTACATATAGTTCAATAAAGAATAATACATTTTGATACTAATTTATTTGTTTTCAGTACAACTGTCCTTCATGCTGAAATTACATATTGCAGAATTTTTCATTTCCTATAAATAGAGCACTTAAATTGACAGTGACGCAGATAACTGTGAAAATTTGTTTTATAATTGGAACAAGATTACCATTTGTCAGACAAAAGGGTTCGAAATATTTGCCACTTTTTTCCACTGAGAATACGAAGCGATGATAACTTGAATCGAAATTTTCACTTGATTTACTGTTACAATTAGGACTGTGCAGTACAATTTCATTTTCTTGATTTTTCTATGATATTTGTAAATTTCAAAGTCGTAAACACAACCATGTTGCCAGTATCGTGTTCTTCATGAGACTGGGGCTTATCCTCCATTTTTAATTAGTTCGCCGAAATGCCGCCAGTGCCGCATGGCCAAAGTAAAATCCCAAAAATTGACCGCCCTGAAACATAATTCCCATTTCTGAGGTTGCCAGCACTGTACGTCTTTGATGATATAGCGCAGAACGAATCGCGCCGCCCAGTGGTGATGATTGGGTCGTTAATTGGCGACGACATGTTGACTACTTGTCTCGAATGTTTCTATTGCGAGTATCTTCGGTGATCATTGAGTGAGGTGGGCGAGCGCGGTCGGAGTTCGTGACGGTGGTGCGAGGAGGTGGCGGCGGTGGAGGCGGTGGAGGTAAAGAAAAAAACACGCGGCGAGCTCGTGCGCTCCGATCTCATCTGAATTATAACGCTTAAGAGAGACCCTATGTATGGTGTGAGGGCGGTTCATAATTCTAGTGCGCGGACATAATTTCTTTTGGTCCTGATGCTGATACACCAGGGCGTGTGTCAAAAAAAAAAGGGATGATATTGGATTGTTCTAATAGTGAATCAAACATGTATTCTGAATAAATTGTAAGCAACTACACAGTTCCCCATAAGTCTCTTTCTCTCTCCCACTCTTCCCTTGTTAGATTTTTGTGGGGATGTGCGCACTAGTATGAGTGTAGGCAAGTGTATTGGTATTGTGTGTCTCCCTCTGTCCACCTTGCACGTAGATACGTATATAGGAAGATGCAATAAAATCCAATTTTTAGTTGAAACAAAAATCGAAAGGATGAAAATTGTGAATATGTGGTGTAAATTATAATACATAGTTTGGGTTACGTGTATTTGCACATGACACTACGTTAACTTATCTGCATAGAGGGCATGAAGGGAAAAAATGAATAGTGTATAGAGGGGAAGAGTGTTGGAGAGAACGAGACAAACACAGAGAAAAGGGAAGTCAAGCACTGTTGAAACTTCCAAAGTCTCTAACTCTGTGCTGAATCCCGAGCACGAGCGATGCGAACAATCTATTTTAACATCTTGTTAGGCTAGGGAGGACTTTGGAAACGATAAAGTGGGAGGGAGAAAGGCGAGGTTGTTCATCTCACCGTGAACACGCGCCTCTACGTTGTATCATCTTTATCGCTGTTGTTGCTGATATGGGCCATTGACTATTTTTGATACGATCCATAGCACACGTCAACAAGGTAGAAAAATGAATTGAATATTTTGTATTTTGATTCGATGTCGGCATTTCATCGTTTATCTATACATGTATTGTTTATCTGTTGATAACAGTGAGGGCAGAAATACCATCCTCATCATCATCATCATATGAAAAAAATAACCACACAAACTTTTGGCCAGTTTTATTGGATCAGTGGTGGTGATGCTGTTATCATTAACAACACCCCACCTATAATATATAAGTAAGTTAGATGCGGCGAGACGCAACGAATTGGACCTGATGGTCAAAAAACATTAAAATTATATTCAAATATTATAATTATTACTTTTACTTGCGTTTTGAAGTAATTTGTATAAAACGATGTAGACTCAATGTAAAACTCCTATTCTTGTTGGCAGTTTTCAACGAATATATACCAAAGGAACAAAGCTATAATTTTGAGCTAGCTGTCAAAGGAGAAAACGTGTTAAAGAGAACAGATAATCAAGAGGTATCAGAGAGCTGCTTCTCGTTCCATGGATATCGGTTCATTGCTTGGTTGGTTGATTATTGCCGTTCTCAACACGCCATTTTTGTTTTGAAATTTTTTTTTGTATACACGTGGAGAGCACTACTTCAACAAGTGCCAACTAGTGCCCTATTTCTGTCATACTTTATTTATTTGGGGTTAAAATAATTGCATACATTTTATATATACTTGGTGTAACGTTGACGAATAATGTTTTAATAGAGGAAGGCAAATTACGAGGAGTAAAAACTTGTGAGCGTGTTCACCTTTTATTCAACTCACCAAAAAAATAAAAATATCGAAGCAAATAAAAAAAAAAGGGAAAACAACGGAAAAGGTTTTAGTCTTGAAACACAGTTTCCTTTCATCGAATTTCACTGAGAAAGTTAAAAATAAACGAAATTTGATGAAGTGGATGCCAGAATATCTATGAAGTGGCATGAATGGACACAAAACTAAATGTGAATTGATATTTGTCATTATTGTTGGCATCAATAATGAAACAATCAATATACAAAGAAACAGATAACAAGTAACGGAGCTAAGATTAGCATTGAAAGAACAAAATATATAAAAACAGTAGCAGGTAGCAGAACAGTTATCAGCAAATAAATGTTAGCGGAAATAGAAAAAAATATAAAAAACGCAAATAATATGTTGGAAACAAATACGTAATCGATCGTCGACGAATGAGGATAATCATCAAGAAATCAGCATAAATACTGCAATCTATTGAATTAAAATGATAATAAACCTAAATATCATTTTTTACTGATATAAAATTTACTTTTTGTGTGATTAAAATTTGTGCCAGTTTGTTGAATAAATGTAAGATTTGTGGGATATATTCTCATGATAAAATATATTATTATCTGGTAGGTTTAACTCTTCTGGCAGTGTTTTGTGAGTGTGTAGGGTTTGGTAAATCACGTTGTATACAAAGCAGAGTGGCAAGAGTAGTGAGCAAGAGAAAAAGAGAAGTGGTAAAAAAAAAAAATACAAATCGTGTGGCTTTGTGTGTGTCATGGGGTGTTTCGGTAGCCAAAGCAGCAAAACCAGCCAGGATGATAGCAAAAATCAGAAAAGGCGTTCAGACGCAATCACAAGACAACTGCAAAAAGATAAACAAGTTTATCGAGCTACTCACAGGTTGCTATTACTTGGTGAGCAATATTCATAAAATATTATGCATTCTTTTATTTTTTCATTCGAATATACACTGTGTCAACGGAGTTGTCTCTATACTTAGTGAAAAATATGCCTAGAAGTCATCTACGTTCACAATAACGAGGGACTGCTGCAGTTCAACGTAACGAGATTCCACTGTAAATGTTCGAATGGATTCTGACCATGATGCAGACCATAAATGAGATCATGGTGGTACCAACTAGGATTTTATTCATGGTTTCGATATGGTCTGGATTAGGATGTATTTAAACATAATATAGTTGAATCTGATTGTAGTGATATGCAGTCCTTTTTTATTAGAAATTCAGATGACATCTGTGCATTGCTAAAGAGATTGGAAGATAAAAGCGGAGTTCACCATATATAGGTAGCGTTCGTTCCGACTAACTTTAACAAAACTCGATTATATCAGAACGGATCCCATTTCTTACGGCTTTTTTTTCATTTTTGCTGCACAGGTTCGCAAATATTTATCGATAAATGATGAAAAATGATGAAAAAGTAGAAGGATACAGTGAAAACGAGGTGACAACAGCGCATTTAGGCAACCTGCGAAAGATGTTTGAAGCGCGCATACTCACATTATAGATTATAATATAGGTGATGATTATGTCCATTTCAATAATAATGAAACGGTTATTATCAACGTTAGCACTGTTTATTAACAACAAGATAATTTTCCTTTTTAAAATAATTTATTTAATATGATTAATAGTTAGCAATGTTTGTCAGTATTGAACAATATACGCGTTATGTTGAACATTTAATTGAAAAAACAGAATTCCACCCTTATCATGTTTCGCGAAAAACATTTTTAAATAAAATATCTCTTTCACACATACCTCAGGTTAGGTTGTGTCCTAGCTCGTCTATCTTAACCTATAAGCCTCCCAACACATACAACTTTTGTCAATTTTCTGCTTTTGAGTTAACTTTTTTCCTTCAGACATTGCCACGACAGTTTTCAATCGTTTGTCAAGTATTTTTGGTTTTATCAACTTTCCTTCATAACGCACTACTTTCGGCATTTTTATGATTTCCTTTCCGACCGTAATATTGTTACACTTTAAAAAAATTTTTAGGCGAGTGCCTCAAAAAACGACGTTTTAGGGACTAAATGGAGTCCCTAAAATGATACTTTTCTGTACACTTTTTTACTTCACGGACGCATGTTATTTATTTCAATTGATCATAATATTTATTATAAATTTATTCCTAAAAAATAACGAAATTGAAACAGGAGTTTAAAATATTATTTCATAACATTATTAATATTATTAAATATAATAACTAAAACATAAGTATCTATTTAACAGTGAACATGATGAAACATACTATTATTTTACCTTCAATTCAAACGCTACGATACTCACAGATACAACGTTTGTGATTGAACTGTGTAGCAGCGCAATCTGTTATTTTATATTTACCCATAAAACAAAAGACAAAGTCGCGTGATCCCAGCGCATGCTGGGTACCTATATTATACTATAATATATAGGTATACAGCGCCGTACATTTTCATTAATTTTGTCATTTTAGTGACTATTTAATCCCTTAAACATCATTTTTTGAGGCACTCGCCTGAAAAATATTGTGTGTATCAAGGCCGGATAATCATTTTTCGCCTTATCCGAAATATAGTGGACCTCGGCTACGCCTCGGTCATATATTTCGGATTTGGCCAAAGATGATCAACTTTCCGACCTAGATACACAAATAACTATTTTGTAAAAGTCCACTCATTATTTGTATTGAAATTTTTCTCACAAAAATTCAATCCGAACATGATGTTAGAACAACACATTATTCATGTGACTTGATTCAACTCCGATGATGTGGTAAAACACTTTCAAAAAATGGAAAAATATCTTGACTCCAAATGTATATAGACTGAGATAAAAATTTGGTGTGAGATTTAACATGAAATATTGTTTTATGCGAAATTATTTTTCTGTGTCAACACAAATTCTCGTGTTGAAAATTGATACAAAATCTGCATAAAAACAGACGACACAAATTTCGAGTGGACTTTTACAAGAAACATATTTAAAATCTCAATCTATATGAATCTGTTTTAACAAATTTAAACTTGTCTATTTTCAAATTTCTTAACACTTGCAATTTTTTGATAAGTTTTTTTTATTTTTTATTTTTTTGATAAACTTGATAAACGAGTATCAATTGTTTTTGGAATCGAAGTTACACTACCAATTTTTACATATGTACCAATTG
Source organism: Microctonus aethiopoides (assembly GCA_030347275.1). Classification (NCBI taxonomy): domain Eukaryota; kingdom Metazoa; phylum Arthropoda; class Insecta; order Hymenoptera; family Braconidae; genus Microctonus; species Microctonus aethiopoides. The sequence goes on from JAQQBS010001423.1 coordinate 5,434,269, forward strand.
GAAATTGTAACAAAACGTTAATTAAATTGTTAATGTTTGGATGTATTAAAAAAAAATGATGAGTTGTATTTGGAGTGAAAAAATTCACAAGCGTTGATTATCCTCTGCAGCAAACGTGATTGTTTGGTCCAAATATGAGGTAGAAATTTGGAAGTTTCGGCTATGTAATTGTCGACCAGATAATCAGAAAATTCTGTGACCTTTTCATTTTCTGACTAAATTTCTGCAAAGTCAATAGCGAGAACGTCTCTAACTTCTGCAGGATGCAAAATGGTAATCCTAAAATATATCTTAAAAACTTCGAAGTTGCTATTCCATTGTCATTGTTTTGATACTCTGGAGCTAAGCCTTATTGTTGATTTTTTTATACTATGCCTGCCTTAAGTGAAAGCTACAACCGCGGACAGAAACTTTGAGAAATATTTCGTAAATACTTTGATAAATGGCGATTTCAAAATCTGCAGCTATTATTTTCGACGAAATAGAATCGTTAAATTTAGCACATTCCTTTCGGATATGTTTAAAGAGCTGATATTATGTAGAAGAATTCTCATCAGGGAGAAGACAAAACACTATATAGGATAAATGTAAGATCCATTTTTAAGTTCATGAATGTTAAACGATTGAGTAGAAAATTGAGGACAATATTGAAAAGTACCAACATACTAACATGAAAAAGATGAATAGAATTTTTAATTTGATGCACATGAAAAAATAATTATATTATTTTTACTATCATTTTCAAGCACAAACTGTTAACTTCTATTCGCTAAAATTGTGAACGATTCAAGTGCATCATGGAATTCAGAAATATTTTTTAGAAGTTTAATTTACGCGGAAGCTCTAGTATGCTAAATATTTTGTCTGACTTTCATAATATTCTTTGTAGTGAAGGTCTTAATGCATGTCTTCTCAACGGTTTCGCTCCGGCGCGCTTGTGACAAAAATATGATCACTGTACGGAACGTATCCGAACGGCCACTTTTTCAGAGCGTATATATGTATACGCTCTTCGTATATGAATGCTTATTCTTCGAGAGGGTACATATGTTACGGGTAATGCTAGAAGATCTAGTAAGCCTAGGTTTACCCGGGTAAACCTAAGTTTATTCAACCTTACAACTTTACCCGTTACATATATACGACATTCGGAGCGAAAGGGTTAATTTCACTTCTAATTAACTTTAGCGGCTTTTCACAAGTATTGTCCACTACTTTGCATTCAGCAAATTGCTTATTTATCTGCTATAAAAAGCACTTTCTTTCAATTTATAATGATCATGATCTGAAACTGATTGTGCTATTATATCCACTGTACTTTGCGTTTTTACAAAAGCTTTATTACATATGTTTGTTTACTGCACTGCCATTTATCACCTGTATTTTTAGCTAGCATTTTATGGAATCGAAATGTAGAACCATCATTTAGCAACAGGGGTTGACCTTTTTCATTGATGCCAAATGCAGCTTCCATTTTATTGCACTTTATTTTGTAGCAATATTTATATTGATATTTGGTGTAATGAGTAAACTCGGAGGCTACTAAAGAAGAACTAATATTCGGTGTAATAAGAAGAAAATTCTGAGGTTACATAGAACAATCAATAACTGATTATTAGAGCATGAAGGTTTGTTCTTATTAGTATGTACTAATTTCAATTAGTCCTTTAATATTTTCCCATAGAAGTATAGGCTAGTTTGGCAACACTGTCAAAATAAACACGCTTTCAACCAACGAATGAATTTTACGTTGCGAACGCGGTATCGTTATACCTCGGATACAACTTATATGTTGAAATTTCTACCTACTCAATTTGGGATGCTACTTCAAATGTCCCATTACACATATGTTAGTAAAAATGTTCATTCACATTTATCTTCAGTCATTTAAATCGAGATTGGTGCGTAGGGGTCATGCGTTAAGATGTGGTTAAAATACTAGCGATGAGCTGAAGATGCTGTGAAGCAGTGAAATCTCGGCTCGGGGTGTTAATCCTTTGTGAAGGACAGTTGATATTCGGAAACAATCGGGAAAACTTTTCTATATCCATTCTATAAATGGAGAACTTAAAAAAAATTTTACTGATAAATAGATTTCGAATTTCACATCGAAAGACGTAAGTCTCCCTGAGTCCAAAAATTTGTACAGTTTTTGTCCTCAAGTACCCGTTTTAGAGTCAATTTCTCCTCATTTCATAGATTTGTCTCAGAATTATTTTACTTTAAACTCAATTTCTCCTCAACAACATTTACTTATTTATTTTAGTCTCAATTTATCCTCATTAACACTACTTGTATTTCTCATCGTTAAGGATAAAATGAGACTAAACTTTTATTTCCCAAAAGAGTTTTCGCCCATTACATAACAACGATGTAGTGAAAAATGGCTGCACTGTAAACAATTTTTCGTAAAAGTCCATTCGTTATTTGTGTCAAAATATTTCTTACGAAAATTCATCATAAAAATGCTTGTTGATGTATTTCTCGATAAACTCGTGATCTGTAAGTGATGAGAGTGAATATGTATGTAGTGTGAAGGCGGTATTGAGGTAGTTCTAACTCAAATACAAAATTTCAAGAATTTGATGAATTTTGGTGGACGACCAGAAAAAGTATCAAAGAATACATATGCAAAATTAGAGACTGTTTCACCGTATCGTTACTGCGATATGGTTTATTGAAAATTGCAAATTTAGCATAAGAGCAATGACTTACACACTACGAAATGGACATTTATTGAGCATTCAGTCACCAAAATGTACGAAGGAATTACAACATATTTTCGAAATTCAACATAGGAGTAGTTAAACATATTAAGAATAACATACATTAAACTGGAAACTCTTATCCGTACAGTATATGAGATTATAAAATTATTGTTTTGTTGACTGAAAATCGCGATAGTGAGCGTGGCAACATCGCTTCACAACAATTGACACGACATGGGAGGGGAGAGTGTGGAGACATCGACACGCACGTACACAGTGAAATGAATTATACAGATATAGATATACAAATTGAGCAACGTTGTCACGTTTCAATTTTCAAATTGAACTACGTGAAACAAGATGTCAATTTATTTACTCATACCAATTATTTTCATGTTCAACACCTTTATATGATCATGAATGTTCATGTGAATTCATAAAGTTAAATGCCACATAACTCGAATATTTGAGAATTTTTTTTTCAAATTTTGTCTTGACTTATGTAGTCGGGTTAGAACTACCTTCATGTGAAAAAATAAAAAAAAATATCTTATCTAATGCTTTGATTTTCTTGATGACTTATAATCTTATTTTCTTATGGAAAATAACAGGGTAGTGAAGAATAAATAACCAATCGGACTGAATTATACCGTTATAATACACAGTATATCATATATATTTAAAAAAAAAGTAATGTTCGCAATAAAATAATAAATAAAATATCAAGTAAAATAATGTTTGTGGCATTTATTTAAAAAAATGAAATAATATAATAATAACCTCATGGATGTAGGGGTAAGGGGGGTTACGTAAACGTACCATATTCGGTGGTACTAAGGAATTTTTTCGTTTTTTATTTTTTTGCTGGTAAACATTGGAATGGAAATGAAGAAAAAATTTTTTTCCGGCATAAGTCATTAAGTTTAGATTGCTAAAAAAAATTATTTGAAGGGTATAACGCGAATAACAATAAATAAAAAATTTCCTGAGACGTGTAAATGTCTTTAATTCGGTGGCCAAAATTTGAAGATGTCGCTATTTTGGTGGTAATGAGTCGCTTATTCGGTGGTGTCGCGTTTAATGAAATAAATTCATAATTTTCGAGTTAGTAAAATAGAATACTCACATTTTATTGAAACAAAAACTATTTTTCATGTAGTACACATAAAAATTTTTATTTATTAATCATTTGTTTAAATTTAAAGCATAATACTGGCGCTATCACAAACTTTCTTTTCACCATTTTCAGTAAAAAATAACAAAAATAAAAAAATTTTTAGCAAAAAAAAAAAATAAGATCACACTTTACAATAAAACTTTTGGTTGGTGACTAGCGCGAAAAATAAATATTTACAGACTATGCATAAACTAGTTTGAACAATTGAAATTTTCCAAAGCATAAACGCCACGGTTGTTACAAAATTCTGACGGCTTCAATTTTTTGAGGACTTCAGCAGCATCATACACAAGTACGTCCTTTTTCTCCGGCCATCGCCAATTTTTCCCGCTTATTTGCATTGTACTAACTTCATATGTTAATTGTGATTTTTCTCCAAGTATTTTTAGTACGACTCCGGGAAATTTTTCTTTCTCGTAGACGATAAGAACAAAATCACCAACAGCGCTGGATTCAGACGATGCAATTTCAAGATTCGACGTTACATTTTCTTTTACCGAAATCTTTCTGCCTCTTTCGTTCTTCTGATTGAGTTCTCTCTTCCTCTTCTTCTCTAATACTTGTTCTTGTTTCATTTTCTTCATCTCTTCCATTCGATGTTGATGTTCTATGAAATCTTCAGCGATGGCCACCGTGGGTATTACGCGTTTTACATTCTTTCTAGGGTGACTGGTTTTGGGTGTTTCAGGCCACAGTAACGCATTTTTGAAAGGCGTTGGAAAGTCTGCCTTTCTGACATCGTCAGTTTCCTTTTTTTCTGGAGTACAAGTTAATTTCGCGACGTCATCTCCAATATTACAAGTTGAGTTGGTCTTGTTGGGGGTCGCCGATGTTATGACTTCCTCAACCACTGTTGAAGATGGATAATTCTTTGGAGTAGACGTAATCAAACTCCCATCAGATTATATGACGAATCCCGCAAATGATCTATTGTCAATGTTCATCAAATCTGATACGTGTAACTCAGCAGAAATATCTGAAATGTTATTAGCGGCAAGTGTGTCAACGTTAAAGCTCAAATCATTTTCAACTGTCACAATGTCGCTCGAGTTTTTATGTATTTTTTTCCAAAGATGAAAGAAATTTTCACCCTTGACATCGCCTGTTCACACTCCATCTGCACATTTCTCAAATGATTTGACTTTCAAGGGTCCGACGTGCTCGTTAAATTTCTGAAAAAAACTCTGCTGAGAGTTATCGACTGCATTTCTCAGATCATTATTTGTGCTCTTCTTAATTGGTGCAACAAGTTGATGATAATCCAGACTATTCGGATTAAAAGGGTATAACCCACATACCCGAAATCCTTGTTGCACTATTTCAACTGTCACAGTCTCAATACATGTTTCGAGAAGCGGTGCAAAGTCATCACGTCCCAGTCGATTTCCGTTATTCTGCATCCTCCAATCATGAACTGCATTTTTCCACGCGGTTTTTGAAGGCCGAAAAACTCCAACGTCCATTGGTCGCATGATGTGGGTGGAATTCAGCAGCAGTGCAATCAAAATAATTCCTTTATCCTTGCAAAATTCGCCAAGTGCCAAAGAGAAATGCGATTAATGCCCATCAAAGAATAACGGGAAATTTAATATTCTCTTTAACTAAAAATGGATAAAACACGTTGACAATATACTCATAAAAAGTTTGGCAAGTCATCCATCCATTATGTGACTTTTCAATCGCCCAATCCTTAGGTTATTTGTCCAAGATATTTTTTTGCATTCGTTTGTATGGAAATAATGCAAAAATTGGCATCAATTTTCCGCTTGCAAAGGCTCCGAGTGAAAGAGTTAAATTTTCTTTCTCGTTATTTCCCGAAGTGAAGTATACCATTTTGGTTCCTTTTGATGTCAAAACTCCTAGACCTTTCGGACACAAAAAGAATGCTGACTCGTCGCAATTAAAAATCCTAGTTGGATCTTCTAGAACTTCGAGTAAATTATTTTCCTCCAGATAGTTACTGACTCGCGCAAATCATGTTCTTATTTTTTCTTCTGTTGCTGTAATTCGAGCAGTTATTAGAACTTGAGCCACTCGCTCGGAAATTTCGGGGTGGCATTTTAAAAAATCTTCATACCAATGTCTCCCTGGTACACCATCTTTAAAAGTATTTTCCCGAGCAAGTTCTTTTACGAGATTTGTGACAGAAAAGATGAACTGGTGTTTTGTGATGGGGAAGCCAGTACCAGCAAGTCGCTTTGCCTACTTAACCAAAAGATCTTCTACCGTAGTTAGCACAGTTGGTTTACCTGGTGCATCTTGTTGTGTGTATTTATTTTTTATTTTGTTTCGTAGAGTCTGCTCAGGTATATGGTATACTTGTGAAGCTTTGTAGGTACTCATTTTTTTATCTTTTCATTCATCGAGAGCTGCCGCCAGATTTTCGGGTGTATACTTTTTGTTTGGCATATTTTGCCTGAAACATGCAACGTAATTGGTATGTAAATAAATTCGCAATCAATTATTGTTTGAAAATTGATTATCAAAAAAAATTTTTGTTAATTAGTTAATTTAATTAATTAACTTTGCAGAATAATAAATTAACTAATTATTTTCTAAAATTCAGTGTGCTTCATAGCTAAATTACTCAAAAATTGTAGCTTAACATTGTCAATATTCGCTTTGAAATATTAATATTTACATTTAAAAACACTACCACCGAATTAGCTCAACAGATTATTTGGGGTCTTATTTCATTATAAAAAAATTCGTAAGACTAATTGTTTATAACAATTCCCCAAAATTAAGATATATTTGCAATGATGCGATTCCCTATTTAGGTGGTATACCACCTAATAAGGTACAACGCACAACAAATTGGTACCAGGTCTGTGAAGTTGGTACCTTATTCGGTGGCCTAGAGAAATCAATTTTAAGGTTATAAAAACTGTCACCGTGAATACAACTTTAACACCACTACTTAAAAGAGGTTTCTACAATCTTAAAATGAATTTTTGGTTATTAAAGTGCTTACGATGCAATTGCAGGAGCCTTATAAAAATACACTCCGAGCGTTGTCACTCTGTGAACGACATCTTGTCTAATGGCGGTCAGTCGCGTACCGTCATATAATATGGATGATATTTTCCACCAAAATTCGTTTCATAATAATGAAATTGATAGCATCGATTGAAAAAACTTTAAATCTTATGCTCCAATTTTTTATTCAGTGAAATATTTTACCAATTTCTTAATATTAAAGAATAAATGTGAATATCACCGAATTATGTACTACCACCGAATATTGTACGTTTACGGTATTTTTATTAGAAAAAAGTCTCAATTTGTTCTCGCCTGAATACATGATACGTTATGAAGTGAATCTCATTTTGTCCTCCGATGGCGAAATGAGAGACGAAAATGATACTTTTGTACATGATAACTACATCGAAATAGTCTCATTTTGTCCTGCTATATATGAAAATTCTTGCAAACTACTCCAGAGACGACAGACTTGATAGAAATTCTGTTTTTCATCTTGGAAATTTCTAGACTATTTATATGCCTGTTACGAAAATTGAAACTGGATAAGAAACTCCAGGTACAAATCATCAGTGGTTTCCGAGAGGTATCCAGAATAATCCCTCAATGGTTTTATTGCTTTTCACGTGCAACTAGCCCATGGAGCTTTTCATCCTTACGAAAATTCTTAGTTAATGAACTGACCACGGCAAAAATAAAATGGGCTCGTATTTTTAATACTCTGAAGCACAAACGAAAATAAAAGTAGAACAAACGGGTAAACAAAATACGCTTCCGAATAACCTCGGAGAAATTAAAATATCTCATATTAGGGTGCTGGTATTTTTACCTTCTTTATAACTTTCAGCCCTTTGAGATTCAAACGAAAAAACGGTCGAAGAAAGAATATCGAAGATATCGAGAATAGAATGTGTGTTCATTTCATGAAGTAGAAATGCATATATTAAGATATTTCCCATTTTCGAATAGAGTGCAGCACATTTTATTTTCTGAAAAATCGTTTTAATTTATGGAGACTTTACTTCACGATCATCAACAATTTCCGGCTGTTGATGAAAAAAAATTTTTTTCAAGCCACCTTAATATACGCGTTATAGTCCGGTTAAAATAGACAGTCGAGGTTGCAATAATTCACATAAAGTTGAAAATTTACATGAATGATGGAAATACCATTAAAAATGAAATGTTGAAAGTCTCTATCGATCCCCCATGTGCAAAAAATTCTATACAAAGTCAAAGTTCTCAAAAAAGGGGTTTTTTCATTTTTCATTTAAAGGGTAGGTTTTTTCATGAAAATAGGTCAGATAAAAACGCAGATCGTGCAATCATCTATCAAAATTGTTTCAACACTTTTTTCCCTGAGAATCGCCATTTCGGAGATATATAGCGATTGTAAAATTCGAAAAAGTTGTGTTATTCATAATATGCACACGTTTCCACGCCACCTGTGAGGTAGTGCACTTGACTCATTTTTTACTTAGCGTGGTTTCCCCAGTGGACATTTTCCACGATTTATTGTGGTCCTGTTCAATTAAAAAATATGTATCGAAGAAACAAAACTATGAAATTTAACTATGAAAAAAAAGTCAAACAAATATTATTGGTATACTCATAAACTATTGGCCGATCAAATGAAGACTATCACAACCATACCTAGTCTGCCCTACACCCCTTTTTGCAATTACAAAAAATTGTATTTGGGAGTTTTTCCGGTGCAGGTGGAAGTGAAGTTTGAATTGGTTCCAATATATTGTTAATTAATTTCAACCCCAGTCTTATGGGTCCAGTTTATTACCAAGCTACACTTGAACTTGCTAATATACCCAAAATAGATGTCGATGAGCAAAAGCAAAGATAGGTGGATGACAAACTAATTGCACTTGTTTTTTTTTCCTAAGTATTTTTTGCAAAAGGTAAGTATGGAAACTTATCTTAGCAGGCAACTTTTTTTGGAGCTCCGTATACAGGAAGGAGGAAGTGAATCCGGTTTAAAAAAAAAATGATTTTTTCAGTTGGAGTCCGAGCCGTAATTCATACCAATGAGTCAACATTTTCACCAACAACAATAGTTGTATTTGGCAAGTTAATTTGTTCTATTGCTGTTTCAATTATCAGAATAAGAGGGTTATTACCAGCTTCTTTTGCAAAAATATTTTTAGTGGTAAATTTTTTTTCCAACTTTGAGATGATCCGAGACTTGTTATGGTATTTACAAGAAGATGTTGTAGTTCGACGACGTTGTTCTGCGGCTTCAATATTTTTCTGACAATCAGTATAGCCATCAAATTCTACAATCACTCCGTGCCCAAAATGTCTTCGTAGATACTGAATGTATCAATCTAAAATATTGTTAAATGTTTTTTCGCGTTCCCACGCAACACGATGTAATAGAGATCCTCTATTGATGATGTACGTAGCATTCATGTTATCATTATCTATGTTTACTGTTTGAAAACAGATGTTTCTCAAGGTCATACGGCCCAATGAACCTGCATATTATAAATAACACAACTTTTACATTTTTTTTAATCGCTATATACCGAAATGGTGATTCTTAGGCTGGGTGCATACTAAGCGAACGAAAACAAAAGAACTTGTTCGGATAAATTCGCTAAAATTTGTTTGAGGTTCGATGTGTAATTTGCTTCGCCGTTCGTATTGCACGAACAAATGCAAACGAATTCGTTCATCGACATTCGTCTATTTTCGCCGAAATCACGGGTGCGTTGTAGCGAATTGCGTAACATTCATATTCTCGATATAAATCGATGAAATTTAAATAAATAGAGTGGCTCTAGTTCATGATTCAAATCAAAAATGAAAATAATCAATTAATGTATTCACGCATGACGTAGGACTGTTGTACTGCGCAAAAAACCGTACCCATTAAAAAATAGGCCGAACCAATTCCGGTGAATATTATTTTGATGTACCGCCTGATGAGCGAACCCTTGCGAACGCAAACGAAAGCGTCCGATGGCGTTTGTGAATACGTTCACATTAACCGAACGAATTATTGCAATCCTACCCCCTATGCTATTTTCCACTCTAATTTGACCGGACTATTATGTTCATGGGTCAGAGACCAGTTTGTCCCTTTGCTTATGAAGTAACAACCACCGATAACATTATTGCGATGCATGATTATCATTATCTTACAAATATTCGGTATGGTCGAACTATCATGTGTTATTTTTATTATTACATAACGACATTTTTGTAGTGACAGTGACCAAGCATATTTGTATTTGCAAAAATTCATTTATTTATTCTAATTTCAATAATCAAATGGTATTTTCAGGTGCAGGTGAGTCTGGCAAAAGTACAATCGTCAAACAAATGAGAATATTACATGTTAATGGATTCAGTGAAGCGTAAGTTAAATTTGATTCATTCAATAAGTTATCGACAGTTAGTTTAATTCTGATAATTAATTGGCAATATTCTTGGTGGATATTACAGAGAAAAGCGCCAAAAAATAGAAGACATTAAGAAAAATATCAGAGATGCCATCTTGGTAAGTGTTTCATGACTACTTTTCGATCATTGCGTGATTTTACACCAATGACAATTAATAATACTGATAACCAATTCTGACATATGTATTTTAGACAATCACAAGCGCCATGAGTACACTGACACCACCAGTTTCACTTGAAAATCACGTAAATCAGAGTCGAGTCGACTATGTGCTGGACGTATCGTCTTCCCCAGACTTTGATTACCCATCGGTGAGTTAGCCGACATCATTTTTGGCTTTTATTGTTATAATTTTCACAAATATACCTACATTTCAGTGTAGTACATTCATTATGAAATCACGAATAAGAATCATGTATTATACAATGACATAAAACAAATAAGAAAAATAACTTAGGATTGAGACAAAGTAAAGTGAACAGATAAGTGGAGATTTTTCTCAATTTATTGAATTTAATATATCTTATAAATAATAAACAAATGATCATCTATCCAACTTGATTTTCGATCCGTCGACTTGACACGATCCAATAGATGAAACTGTCAATTAGTTGGTAATAAGTCGGTAAACTATTGTTTTTTGTGATGCAAAAGTGATGAAGTAATTTCTTTCAATTGATTAATCAAAGTAATAACGATCCAAGATGATATATTAACAAACGTGGATAAAAGTCATTCGTTTTCACTATCTATCCATTGTATTCTTTAGTTAAACATTTTCATTTATGCCATTCATTGGTTTGTTTACTGAGTTTCATGAATGAAATTAATCTAAATTTTATTGCAGGAATTTTACGAAATAGTTGAAACACTTTGGAAGGATCGTGGCGTTCAACAAAGTTTTGAAAGGAGTAATGAATATCAGCTCATTGATTGCGCCAAATAGTGAGTTATTTCAAATTACATTAAAAATAAATAATGTAGTACTTTGGAAGAAAAGAAAGTTTTGCGCAGTAGTTATGTCATTGTCCCATTATAAATGCATAACTGTTAAGAAGATTAATATACTGATGAGTAAATGAAAGTATTTATTGTCAATATTATTAAATAATAATTATGGTTTAATCAGATGGCTTGGATAATCTGAATGAAATCAAGCGAAATTTGTATTTATATAGGTATGTAGGAGAATTTTTTTGAAAAATCAGGTTTTAACATCGTTAATATCTAACGTAGGCATCATTGGTCATAATTATAATATTAAAAAATAATAGTCTACTTGGCAGCATAATGCTGTAGTATATTTCATTTATACAACAATTATTGAGCCTAGTAATAATTACAACGTTTTAATTTTATTATTATTATTAATATTTTCTTTTTTATAATATAACCAGAGTCAAAATTTTGATGCTACTTTAACCCATTTGCATCATGGCCCTTCACGTGCTGCGCTCAGGCATCAGCGCGCGCGATCGGTTGTAGATCAAAGACGGTCGTGGTTTGCAGAATAATCCGCGCTTGATGATGAAATACAGTCACGGCTCGTGAAATACTTCGTGCTATGATGCGAATGGGTAAACAAAAGATTTATTCTACAGCCTTCGTATACAAATAACTATTTTTCTAAGATTACGATACCGAGTGGTAATATATAATTGTATAAAATATGAATAATATATTTTATAATCATAATTTGTTTGCAATAGACGGAGATGGCACATAAGCTCAATGGTGTAATCTCCAAACTTATATGTTGTGTAAATGAAGTGTTCAATTTGAATAGTTGTGTAAATGTTAGTGTAATTGTAGATGTGAATCTTTGTTGAATTTGAAGATGTGAGTTGTGACTTGTAGCGTGTGATGTTCTTTGATGCTGAATATGGTTTTCTCTGCTTCAATTATATTAATCTTGGCAAATTTTCACCACTAAAATTTTTCTCATTTCATTCCTGTGTGCTCACCCATTCTATTAATTGTGACGTGGCAGCCTTGAATGTGAATTTGAAGATCAATCGAAATCTTGCACTTGAAATTAATACACTAAGAAATGCACGTGAAGGTTGTTGGACAGCTACGTGCCCACTTTGACGTTAAGAGAATCGTGAAACGTGCTTGTATGAAGTCTGAGAACATTCTGGAATCACACGACAACAAGTATCACCATGAGGCACGCTTTCAGAAATTTCCAGTATATTCTAAAGACTATCTAGAGGAAGTGTGAAGTGAGCGCCATGAGTTGAAGTGTATTAAAACTATATAACGTTAATTGCGCGCAGTGTGATCTCGTTGGTGAATGATGGCGCGGGTGATTCAATTTAAAGTTAACGAAAACGCAACAATAATAAATTTTGAGGCTAAACAAATAATAGAAATATACTAATTTAATCAGTACACGTACGGTGATTGCTTATACTATATTATATTCGAAATTTCCCATCTCTTTTTCTTTTATGAAAGAAGAATATGTACAGTTACTATTTCGATTAATGCAAAAGTTTAGAATGTGTGAGATGTGAGGGAACCAAATAAAACGAAATATGCTGATATCAATGTCCAAATTGAAGTACGTGACAAGCACACGAAACAGAAAACATTCTCTAGCTAGCCCGTGTCGATGCAAAATATTGGCATGGGCGAAACTATCACGAGACAGATATATATAGAGAAAAAAAATGGCTTGTGGTAGATTTGAACACGCTACTGCTGATCCCGGAGGAGAGTCAACGAACAGGCCCATTACAGCCGCACCGAACGCGGGGAGAACGCGCCCCACTATTCCTCGACCAAACGAGTGGGGAACAGCGCCGAGCATCCCAGAACGTGTCCAAGCATAACAGGAGGCATCCCATGTGGGGATGCGCAAAAGAACCACTGCACCGCTTAGTCCGGCTATAAAAGCGGATATTCAGCAGCTAAACGGCAGTTATCCCACAGACAGTCATTGACGAGAAGCAACAGCCCGCAAAACTGCTCCTATGAATACTTGCGGTTTCATTTGACACTAGTATTTTTTCTGTCTTCCTCCAGTCTCTTCATGTGAATACTTTGCGGTTTCATTCAACACTAGTATTCTACCTGTTTTCCTCGAGCTTCTTTCTGTGAATACCTGGCGATTTCATTTAACACTGGTATTCTTCCTGGGAGACGAACCACGAGGTTTCACTAAAAACCTTCCCACGCAACCACGCACACCCACCAACCATCGTACAGTACGTCCTGCACTCACCCCCAATCCAACCTAGCAGGCGGAGGTTCAGCCGTCCAAGGTCAAGCGACGTCACAAATCTCTCAAACCAAGGACAGAGAACCGGGATCGCGAAACTATTTGTGCGTCATACTGAGACCATGAGTCCAACCTTGTAATCGCGGTGGAAAAAAACAAATAAAACCTGTTAAATATCAATTATGGAAACTAGTACTTTGTACGCCCCTCTTCTCTCTCATTTTGCACGAATCCTGGCAAGACTGAACAAGAGGCAATTCTTCGAGGGTACCCCTGTCTGACGACAGACAAGGAAGGAACGTCACAAGTATTTATTTGACAATATAAACACGTAATAGACTGGTGAAACGAATTCATTATAGTTAGAAAAAACATGCTTATGTTCCGTAGAAATGTTTGACGTATTTAATATAATAAGATACTGAGCTGACCGTTTGTCTTGAGCATCAAACTATCAACGTATTTTGCTTGTAAGGCCGGAATGAGAAAATGCATAGGCCGATTTCCGAACAGTTACAAATGTTACTAATCTTTCTACTCAACATAGAGGAGTATAATTCCTTGAATCCCAAATTATTTCGGATTTAGAATAAACATCATGTACATTCGAAAGCAGTGTCAAACCACGGCTGAAGTATACCCGTGACGTCATGTACATTTTATGTAGCTCTGAACTAGTTCACGCAAATTTTCTTGATTCTTAATTTTTTAAAACATTCATACCGATAAAGCGAAAGCGTATTTAAGAATGGATGTGATTTAGTGGTCCTGTCGGGTGACCGTGCTGTCACTGAGTTGCTTCAAATGTGGTTCAGTGCTGTTCTGAAGCTTCAGATCTCATTCAGATGAGCTTCGAACTGCAATTTTTCAAGTTCAAGACCATAAATAAAGCTGTCTCAATTCCACGAGAAATTGAATAAACTGCACACATGAAATTTTGACGTGACGCATTAATACTTGCGTTCAAAGATAGTTGTAATGTTTATACTATTTATGTTTTTTATTAGTTTAACTCCATTAATTTTTGTCTCAAATTCACGTGCCTTGACAAAATAAAATTCATAATAAATACAATACGATCACACAGAGCAATTTGAGCATAAATTACGCAGAAGGTGAAATGACTTAGCGGCCTTTTTTTACGTAACTAGTGTTTTTTTCATTGCTATTTCAAATCGGCGGCTTCATATTTAAACGAACTGAAGAAAAAGGAGAATCGAAAAAAGACTGGTGCTCGGATCACGAACAACCATTCCAAAGTTCGCGCCAAAGAATCACAGATGGCGGAATCTGGGGAAATACGGATTGACCCGAAGCAGTACGGAAAAATTAATATACGAAGTAATACGGACGGCCACGAGGAGCTGAAACAATACGAAAGAGGAAGAAAAGGAGACATATTGAATTCACTACCAGGATGAGCGTCGAGTAAGCGTGTGGTGTGGAGAAGAGTGTGACGGACGAATATAATGATGATGGTTCCCGAGTCGAAATTTATATCCTACTTTAAACCTTACAATTGGCATTTCGTGAGATTCTTCAGGACTAAAGGAGGTTGTTTGGATATATTTTAATAGGAAATGTAACTCCTCCTCAACACCTCGAAGTAGTCACATAATGCCAAATCTTCCATTCTAAGGCGCAAAGAAGGACCTGAAAATAAACCTACATAGACCCTTTAGATCCTAATATTTTAACTATCCTACTTTTGTTTAATAAACTTGTGTGTAATAAATGTCTTTGTGGAACAGCAAGAGGAAATGGCGAAAAAAACGTCAATGATGAGAAGTAGATCATAAAAATTGGGGAACATGGAG
>JAQQBS010001423.1:5460419-5473481 GCA_030347275.1 Microctonus aethiopoides
TTAGTGCATATATGAGATCTCATCATAGTGGTCTCTTGAAACTCGGACTTTCGCGTAAAGATACACGGTACGTGAGTCGCGCTCCGCAGTGAACTTGGCGCGAGACACTACCGTGTCTCTTGATAATCAGCCGAATTTACGAAAAATTGAACTTTAACATTGAATAACTTTCGAACAAGTAAACTAATCAAAAATGAGAAGAGAGCTTTTTTGTAGAGCTTTCAATTCTCGACAAAAATATGCATTGCGATTTTCTGTGTAATAGGTAGTTTGCAAGTTACAAAAATCAGAAAATGTAAAAACAATATTTCCCATGTAATTCTTATGGAAAATAGAAAAGTACGATGGACGTCACTAACTTAATTTTGAAATTAATAGAGCTCTTATTCTCAGGGACTTATTTTTAGACCCAAAAAAAAAATTTTTTTTTCAATCACCTCAAAACATGTATAGGTATATGTTGTTACATTCTAAAACTCCTGTTTTGATTTTGATCACAGACTTGAAATTTTTTATAATTATGATAAGTATAATAAATTCATATGTATTATATGTATGACGTATTACAACCACACAGCAGTTATTTGGACGTATTAAAGATGAGGTACATTCTCATTTACATATGAACGTATGTGTAAATGAAAATTGTTACTATTTTGGATTATCAATAAACCAATTAGGAATCTTCATAGAGTGTCTATGTGAATAAAAATCAACGAGCTAGATCGCGAGGTTTCGTAAAATATCTATTTGAATTAACATTTAATTTAGTCAAAAATGGTAGCAATTTTAACAAATAAGGGCAAGTCGATATTCTTGAATGGAAATTCGTACTCTGCAATGATGGAAATTGCGCTCACTTCAAGCATTTACAATCCATGGAAAACTTGATAGTCTAGTAAAATAAAGAGTCAAACTGTCATCCAATATTGAAAGCTGCACTTTCAATATTGGATGTATTTACCATCAGAAAATATCCTCAGAAGTTATAGGTGAAAGAGTGCAGGAGGAAAGTGAAAGAAATAAAATATGAGGGGAGATTCAGTTTTCCAATAATATTGTAAAATTACACAATTTCTTACAATTATTAAAAAATTGAAAATAGATATTTAGCAGATCTTTCTTTTTAATGCATCATCTGACCAACATTTCTGGAGAGATGAATTGAAAAAAAATTTTTTTATCGTTTTATCAACAAATTAATTTGAAAATATGTGATTTAATTCATTTCATATGAAATAAAAATTTATATTTCTTGTAAAATATTTCCCTTTTTTTAAATAAAAAAGTTAAATGACATTTTTCATCTATTTCATTCATTATGATGACATACAGGCTTTTATGATGTTCTGCTATGGTGACTATATTCTGATACTACACCAATGGTTCTAGGAAGAAGGACATATTTCTATATGTTGTCTCTATGTCATTTTCCTCCATCGAACAATGAGGCATTTACGGATAGACATTTTTTATTGTCTAATCATTTTGTAATGCACAGACTAATATTCCGAATTTAAAAAATTTTGACATATATTCACAGTACTCATAATATGTCACCGTTATTATTAAGTGAGAATATATTCAATTCGTTCGAATGTTTCCCATACAAAAGTAAATATAAGGGCAAATACGGACACCTCAGCAACTCAAGATGAACGAAATCGACACAAGTGATTCGAGAAGAAATATATAAAAAAATGCGAATTGTAAGGTCTTTTGATTTTCACCATAACAAAATATAGATTAATATAAAAAAAAAGTATTGAAATGATGTACATATTACCAAATTTTGAATCAGTTCACGACAAAGAAGTTGAATTTGCCTGGGTGCTTTTTTCACAGCCTCACAACTGAAGCTGATCGTAAGCGTTTCCTCCAAAAGTTAATATGTATAGTTTTGGGTCTAGTTGATTGATTTTATTGATTAACTAAAAAAACGGCATTCTTTTTGTTTATATAGTAATGGCATATTCACTTAACTTGTCGGTAAATCATCTTGCAATTAAAATTCAAAGTTAGAAATTGATATGTTTATCTTCTTGCTCTTGAATTAGCTTTCTTAAATTTCATGTGAATTAAAATTGTGAGTTGAATTATCAATCAATTAAGTAGATATATAAAACCATGTATATATGCATATGAGTAATTATATCTTCAGCATTGATATGAGTCACAAAATCTATATTATCTCTGATAAATTGTTATGCATGCCAAAATATGAATATGATAAATTGTTGATGCATATCAATTGTCTTATAAGTGATATTTCTTTTCTTCATGGCGTCACTCATTTGTGCCAAAATAATGGGTATAAGTGCGATCTCATGCAGATACTTAACGCTCAGCATTAGCGTCAAATGTGTAGAAATGCAGTATATCTACATATAACGATTTCAAAAATGTATGAATACATACATTATACACTGTTACACATTTGATGTTGGCGCTAACCGTTGCATCTGCATGAGATCATACCTTATAGCAGAACATATTGCACTTTTTTTTTTACATAAATCTAATAAAACGATATTCAGATATGCTTTCTAATTAAATATATCCATTCTGTTTTTTTCTTTTTGTTAATGAAATATGAGAAAGCATACGACGTTTAGATGATAATTAAAGACATATTGGCTGTTGTTGTACCTTTACAATTTAATTAGTATTATTTGGACATATATAATAACATAATACACGCATCAGATAAGATATAATGTATACAAGTCGTAAAATTTGAAAACAATTCGAAATGGAGGGAAAATAGTTACAGATTGAATAAACAGGTAAATGTATACTGATTAATCATTTAGCTCATACAAAAAAAAATACCATTTGGATGGATAATACATATCACACATAATTTCTTTCTTGACAACCTATTAGCAAATAGAGCACATCTTTCACTGACAAATTTGACTTAGGATCATATTATTTCAATCTTCATGATACTTCTTATGGAAATTATTACAATGACTCACGCTATGTAAGATTTGTGAAATAGCAGAATTTTCATTCAGCAAGTTATTTTACTTGATGATGACGGCCATTTTTTAATTGATAATCAGCGACGATGCTTGAATTTATACAAGTTCTACGTTGCGTGGCTTTATCTACATATTTATTTCCATCCTCCGTGAATTGGTCAACTTTTCTTAGTATTATTTCCAAAATACGGAATTAATGAGAGTAGGGTTTCAAGAAATCCAATATATCTTTGTCTACTAATTTTACAAAAATACGAAAACAAATAATATCCTTAATATATTTACTCTGATTACATACCGAAAATCTGTCTGTTCATCAGCCGTCATATCATTCGAATCATTTACATATAACATTAAGTCGCAAATAACAAAGCAGCGTTGATGATAATAATGTTGACAATAATATTTGAATGTTATTATACAGTAGAATATAACAACAAATAGAACCAATATTAATAATTATAATTTTAATTGATTGCTAAGAAATCGTTTATGTATAATATATGAGATGTACTAAGTTGCTCGACATTGACATGAAATAAAGAATAATCTTTTATGCATAATGAACAAAAATAATCATTCAATCATAATAATGCTGATAGTATAACAACATCTATTAATTTTATACAATAATTGCAACAATTTTGCCACTAAATTCAATTACATTAACAACGATTTATTTCTAGATGAGATGTCTCATATATACAGATAATCAGAATCCCCTTTTTTGAGGTTGTTAGTCATTTTAATTATACATTCTCTATTTCGAAGAAAACAGATTTGTTATACACGTTTCAAAAGTAAAGTTAATGTATTAAAAAAAGTCACATCTATATTTTCAATGTTTATTTCTACAATACAATCATTCATTTATTTTCGTAGTTTGAGGAAGATATGATTGAAAAACATTGAGTGTTTACAATTATATAATATATAAGTAATTTTTTTCAAGACTGTGCGATTTAACTCCTGGCACGTACATTATATAAAATTGATCCTAAAATGGCACATTGTCCGGTTTAGCTTGAAAAGTTTGTCTAAATATTTTCACTCTTCTACTTGTAACGGAGCATTTTTTTCAGGTTATTTTGTCAGCTTCACGTAATACACAAACTAAATTTTGTGCAAATAAATGAAATAGTATATATATAAAGGCTTGAATGATTAAACCCAACGTTTCTTTTTTTCATTTGTTTATTTTCCAAATTTTGATATACTCTCTCTTGCACATTTTTCTATTTTTCAAGAAATATTTTGACGGAAATCATTTTAAAATTGTATATGTATGTTTATGGAAAAATTCCAAATTTCGAATTTTTTTTTAAACTTGAAGTCAAATTTTTGATTTATATCAGGAAAATGAAAAAAAAAACGAGTGAAAAACATATTTTCAACATGACTTATTTTTATTAAAAAAAAACATTCTTTCACATAAACTCAATGCTTATTATATGAAAATTTAAGTACAAGATCATGCACAGAATAGAGAATTTTATGAGTAGTGGAGATAATTCCAAACCTACTATAAGTACCTGAAATAAAAATATACTGACAAAATTATGTTGTTTTAAAATGGGACAAATGCACGCCAGGAGTTAAACAGGTTTTTTTGATGAAAATGTCTTGAAGGGTCGGTCTCATGTTTGATTTCGACAAAATTATATCTTTCATACAATTGATACTATAAACGAACGTTAAGAAAAATTTGATGAATTCTCATTTATCGTTATACGTTTCAACATCTGTCAAATTTCCCTTTTTTCATTTTTATTCATTTAAAAAAAAATTGGTATTATAATAGATAAGTTTTAATATATTATTGAACAAGTTTCAACATAATAATAGTGAAATCATGATAAATTTATCACATGAATAATTGTTTCTGTGGCTACAAGGCAAAAGCTAACATTTTAGGGGTATAAACTTATAAACATATAAGATTTTGCCTTAGTGCCACAGATTTCTATGGGTGTTATAAGATTTTTTTGCAGTTTTGTGCGAATAGCATAAATAAGTGAATTTCCTGATTTTAGTTTTGTTTTTTTATTTTCACACATGTGACTTTGTATCCCTAAAACACAATTATATTTGTGCACTTTATTCATATTTTCATTACGATTATTTTTCTATATCATTCTTCTTACTCCTCATTGTTTTTGTATTATCAGTGGTTTTAACGCATCAGAATGGGTTTATATATGTTATATCAATTTCAGATATTTTGGTGGCCACGCAATCTAATCGATAGACTTGTAAGAAATAACATCTTCATAGATCCCCTCATCCTTATATTACCATTGTAATAGTTATTACTATTTCCCCTTATAGTCTAATTTGGAAAATTTTAGACTCATTTTAGACGTTAAAATGGTAAATCTGCTGAAGAAAGAAAAGTGAATTTTTTTTTATAATAGCTTTATTTTGTTGTTTCAAAACCTGAAAACTCATCTATTGATATAATGCGCGTTACAAGATATTCAAGGTCAAAGGTAATGAAAATCAATTTTTTGCATATCTCGTTTCTTATATGTCGAAGTTCAATTGAGTTGTAAAAACAGATGTTCAAATTACGAATAAAATAGGTCTTATACATTTTTTACATACCCTCAAAGGTTTTCGATATAATGCGGACGATATAGAACATGCACGTTGTATCTGGTTTTGACCTGATCCTGATACTTGCCATGACTCCTATCTTTGATTTTACTGATTGCCAATTAGATGAATTTCTTATTATCTAATCAAGCACCCTCATTTCATATGACTATATCATATCTTACATATGTACAGATCAAATATTGTAACTTATTTTTTGTATTTTCGATACTGCTGAATCAAATATACATAAAAAAGATATATTCTACATGCATATACCCTTTATAAGCTATTAGAAAAGGATATAAAGACTATACGGAATGTAGTATTTCATATAGTTTTACGCCTTACAAGGAAACTTCGCGGCGCTTTGAAAGTGGGTGCACACATAGCGAACGAAGGCCAACATTGGTTCGGTGTTCAATAAAAATTTTGCTTCATCAGCCACATAGCAACGAACAAATGTAAAAAAAAAAAATGAATTTGGCCGAATTTTCTTTTGATGTATCGCCGTCGTTCGCTATATGTGTAGGTACTTATAAGGCGCAATTTCATGCTGACGCTAGTTCCTCAGTTTGAATATTAACTGTATAGAAATGTATATGTACATACAATTTCTAAAATATATAGGTTTACATTCTTGCATAAAATGTTAGCGTCGATCGTTGTTCGAAAAGCTAGCCTTGACCAAAACTTTTAATACCAAGTGAAAAATGTATGAAATCGTTTTGGTTCATAATTTGAAGATCTATATATAACTTTTATTGTGAACTCCATTGGTCACCGATCCATGGATATCAGACAATTTGCAATACGCTAATTTTAAGAAATTTTACCTTCAATACCTTGTAATGCCGGGACGATATCAATCAGGACTTCTCACAGGCTGTTATATATCAACAAAATAAAGTTGCCTATAATAAAGGATTTATTTACTTTTATTGAATGCGCTGTGATAAACAGAAATAAATATCATGTATACGTCATTAAGTCGGTTTGTGCCAAAATTAATATTTGTACTGTAGATTTACTGTCTCATGTAATATTTATAAATTTATAATGTTATGAAATTGCATGTGTTTATAGCGGCAAAAAACAGTGAAAAGATTAAGCACAGTATTGCGCGTATTTGATAAATATTATAATTTGAATTTTCAATGGAGTGTATGTCATTTTCTTATTGTTACATATGAATATATGCACTTGAGTAATTTTATTGGAATATATATTTGTACATTGGTGTATGTGAAATGGAGACATAGGGTGCTGTGTAAATGTAATCTGCGCGCACGTTTAACCGTAAGTGGATCAAACATTTTTTTGATTAACATGGTGGGTAACACTTTAAAGTGGAAGATAATATTCCCTTTCATTTATACGGTTTCAGATTGTCATTCAAATTATTAACATTATATCGCTACATGATGTTTATATTATAGGTATAATTTTATACAATAACCCCGGTAGAATAAAAACTTAAAAACCGTTAGATTCATCCCAGATTGATCAAATCTGGTATAAATCTTGCATATTGTACTACCAATATTATAATTCAAAACAAACGTTTCATATTTCTGATTTATAATAAATTAACGAGTGATGCATAAATTTATTTTGAAATTTTAACACACACGTATAAAATTCTTTTCAATGTCGTGTTGTAAACTTGTGCGTCTGCATGCATTTAATTTTCGAATCGTTTCTTTTTTGTTGCATCGCACAAGTTGTATTATAGCTTGAAGGAAAATAATCAATCTGATTTTTTTAATACACTCATTGTTCTCTTATATATAAATATATATATAGTCCAGAATATACCTCTTAATGCTATGTCCTCGGTGCGTCAAGTGAATGGACAAACTGCGAATTCTGCGTACAATAAGTATCTGGTTGATGTTACTATACATTTTTCAACTATTGTTTAATGACAATACAATTTGCATTTTATCTTGGTACCAAAATTTTATTGGAAAATCGCGATATTTTGGGCATATCTGAATCATGTACAATTTCTATTTAAATTTACAACACAAATATATAATTTTTAAGTATAAGTATATATTAAGTATAGTCACTGCATATTTATATTAAGTATATATACTGAATATATCTCGTTTTTTTTGCTTTCATAGAAGTGAAATTTAGGTTTCTGTTCATATATTAAGATGAACCGTTTTTAATGATAATTATATCAATCTTGACTTTAATTACCATCTTAAAAATTTGATCTGCGTTTTTGTAAAACGAAGTACAATACACATGTACGATCAAGTGAAAATTTCTGCGAATGGGATTTTATGGAGAAAATATTTACGAAAAATGCATATGCAACGTGGTAATTGATAAGAAATATGAAGATTGACAAGAATGTTGACTCAAAATGATTTGAACGAGACAATGGTACATTATACATGATTAATTAATACACATAATTTGTATTTATTCTTGAAATATTTCTCAAAATACTGTAAAATCTCACAAAATAATTTTTTTACAAAAAAAAAAAAAAAATAATAATAATAATAATAGCAATAATAACATTAAAACAAAAATAAAACTACGTATTTTGACTTGTTGATTAATTCTGGAGGCAATAAACAAATTTCATTGCCCGGACTTTTTCGAACTTGTGAAAATATGCTTATGAATAATAAAAATAAAGAATGTAGAACGAAGGGAGGCCTGCCAAAAAAGATTTCTTAAAGAATCAATTACTTGCAACAATTTAACAATATCAATACACGAAACGACTCGATTTTCAGGATTTTATACAATATTTGCTTATGGCTGATTACAATAAACTTACTATTTGGCGACATGCAGCGACGCGTTTTGTACAAAATAAAAAAGCATTACTCGAGATTGGTAATAACAGTTTATGATTAGATTCATAATTGCCAGGCTGATCACAATCACGAATAATTAAAAACAAAATGAGATTAACCAAAAATTCAACAGAAATCAACAGAAACATAAATATTTAATTTTCTCAGCGAGCGTGTATGAGTTGGTTCTGAATATTTTGAGTTTGTAAACAAAGCAAAATAGTTCCTCATTGACCCACGAAACGAATCGATGAATCATCAAATTATCAATTATCACTGATGCAGTCAACTGTCCATCTTGGAGATGCAAATGAATTTATCTTTTTCACAACTTTTTCTATACATATAAATGTATTCGTATATTTTATTATGTGCGGATGTATACGTATCTTATAATTAAAAACCATAAACGTCATATCTCTTATATTTTTCTTAATTCAGTATTCTATGAATAGAGGGTGAATTTCTCGGATTAATGGTATAATAGTTGCCTAAACGTATTTGGCTTTTTTTTCAAACTATGCGATACGAAAAAAAATATTGAAATGGAAAGAAATTTTCATATTTCGTGTGAGATTTTTTTTTTTTTTTTTTTTTTTTTTTTGGGGAGAGAATAATGAGCAATGGCAAGAAGCAAGTCACAAAAGTTCATATTGACGTAGATGCATCCGTTGAATTATGTCACGACAATCATTGAATACTCTCTTGATGTTTTCCGTGTCGACGGCACATGTAAAATGTGGGTAACAATAATGCTTGCCATCTCCACTGGCCGTACTGATGCGCTACAAGTAACATTATCAAAAAAAAAATAAACGTAAGAATAAATGCATTCAATCGTGACATAAATGACTTTGGTTTGTTTCTATATTATAGGAACAAAAATAAAATAGACTTTTTCAACTTACAAGAAATTCGTCTCTGATAAAATATTTCGCCCGTATAACTTCTGATGATTCTGAAGGATCTGCTACCACACCAGGCTCCACTGGAGTTTGATATCGTGAAAATTCTGGAAAGTAATCCTCCAATTTGTGCTTACCTGCCTTTATTTTTTCCGCTAAAAGATCTTGTTTATTTAGGAATAAGATGACAGATATGGTTCGGAGCCATCTGATAAAATAAATAATTATTTTTTTTGTATTTATTGAACATTTATTTATGATTTGAAAAGTATTGTTGATTAATGAAAGGCTCACCGATTATTCCAAATACTTTTGAATAAATCAAGACTCTCTCTGAGCCTCAATTTGGTGGGATCTTCCCTGAGTACCATGTTGTAGCTACTGCAAGCAGTTACAAATATAATCGCTGTCACATCATTGAAGCACTGGATCCATTTTCGTCTTTCATCTCTTTGACCCCCGACGTCAAACATGCTATTGGAGAAAACATTCATTTTATTTATTATTTATTTGTAAATTATTTTTCGTCAAATCAAATATTAATTTAAGATGGTACGATAGTTTGTCTAACATATCATCGTTGAGCTTCAATAAAAAAAAATATTTTTAATATTATAATATTGAACAATTGATAAATTCACAAAAAATTATTCGAAATTCGAAAATAATTATTTATGTGACTTGACTTTTCTAGTGAATCGCTGATATCAATTATCTAATTTATTTTTATTATTGGCAAGGTATCCATGTCTTTTTTTTAGCAGCAAGAAAAGTGAGAGAAAATTGACTTAAAAACGAGGATAAATGCGACCACCTAATTTTATATATTATAAAACTAAAAATCAGTCAAATAACGTTTTCAATCATTTTTATAACAGTTGTCTAACATATCGAATGTATAGCACAATAGTTTTCTTCAATAGCTCAAGTAGCCGATTTCTCTAGAAATTCAAAACTTGTGCGACGATCGCCATCGCTCAGAGAAAATTCACCCCAATCAACATGAGAAACTATGTTCAACCGAGCGAAAATCAACTTAATAGCTCACTCAAATTAGACATTTCAGTTCGCAATAATTCGCATAGAGCTGAATTCATGTATAGGTCTTAATTACGTCGCTATTAAAAATAAAAAATGGAAAGTTTGTACCGATCGTATGCCTGCTAAAAAAGTTATTTAGGATCATAGGTCGCAAAAATCGAGTTTCCGCATTTTTTTCGTAAACGGTAATTCTATCGCAAAAATAGATTGAACAAAAGTTGTATAAATCATGTAATTCTCTACAAAAACTGTTCTAATGCTTTTTTTCCTACAAATCATCATTCCTAAGATATGGCGATTCCAAATGTTGGGAAAGTCTCATTTTACGTAAAATGTACATATTTGCGCACTACTCGTGGGGTACTTGCAATGCGCACCCCATGATCAATCACGATTGAATATTATTAGACAGCATCTTATTGATTGAAAAAACGGTTATATTGTTAATGATAAAAGTGAAATTGATTATTGTTGATTTTGCGAAAAGTTTAGTCTGAATGATGATCTTCATATGCTACTTATATTATGTCTTCTTAGCCTTTTTTTTATTGTGGCTATATTTCTGTACATTGTTTTAAGAAGAAAGCTGCATCAGTTGTCTCCTCATTGATACCATAAGTATACTTTTTTATCTGTTCTACGTGGTTCAATATTGGACCAAGATTGACTTTGACAATCAGTACATACTATTGAACAAAATAATCCGACTTTTTTCACAGCCATAATTCCTACTGCAAACCTTCTTGTAATTGCAAAAAATAGTAATTAGAAGTTTTTCTGGCACAGGTAGGAGTAGAATTTGAATTGGCATCTAACATTGACAATTCATTTCCAACTCCAGTCTTCTGGGTTCTGTTGGCGGCCTAGCCACATTTAAGGGGACCCGGTGATCTAGCGGTCGTGAATTTGACAGAATTTCGAATTTTTATTTTAACGAAAGAAATGAACAATGTTATTTAAACTTTGTAAGTATGTTTATTATTATATGTGAACTTTATAAAATTCGAAATTAAAAAAAAAATTTTTTATTATAATAAAAATGGCACTGAAGTCGCTCCTTTGAAAAAAGTAGACCCGCTGGTGCGCATCAATTTGGCTCTCCTACTCATCTGAAATAAAAAAAAAATTGATCCTTATTTGTTATAAGTATATCTATCGCAGGTACCAAAATGAAAAATTTCCATCAAATATTCCTAATTTTCTTATAAACAAAACGTTGTTAAAGTAAGGCTGTTTTCAAACTTGTTATTTTGACAACGCCCCATTTTGTCATTTTTTTTTTTTTTATTTTGGTACCTGCGATAGATATACTTATAACAAATAAGGATCAATTTTTTTATTTGATTTCAGATGAGTAGGAGAGCCAAATTGATGCGCATCAGTAAAGTCTACTTTTTTCAAAGAGGCGACTTCAGCGCCATTTTTGACAATATCTCCTTTCCGATTTATTTTACGATGAAAATATTCATATACAAAATTAAACTAGAGAAAATTTCCTATAATTTATATAATAACCATTTTTTTTATAAAATCAACAGTTTTAGCGTATGAGAGTCGCAAAAGTGCACTTCAACATGCGTTTTGACTAAAAAACTCATTTCCACACCACCTCCAGGTAGAGCAAGCGCCGCAAACTACTGTAGGTAGCAAGGTTACTAGAATGATAACCTTGGCAGGTGTAAGGGAATGCGTCGTCTTTAGGTCAGTCCCCCTCTCCCTTCTACGAAACATCTGCGGGCAGAACTCAATAGTCCATTGAAATGTTACAAATTGGTTCACATGGCGGTGAGCAGTAAATTTTTTTTTTTATGTCAAGGGGGGGTTACTGCAAAGTTAAATTCAAGTTTGAGGAGTCGCCACCCTTCTGGTTAGGCCGCCATTTTGAAAAAAGGGGTGAAAATGTTTTTTTGTTATATCGGCCAAACTACTCATCGCACAAAAAATTTGTGGAAACTTTTTTTGTAGCAAATTAAATTCTCTACAACTTTAGTTATGTAACTTTTTGTCGTAAAATTGAAAATGAAAGAGTTATTAACGAAAATAGATAAAAATTTGAGGACAATTTGTTTTTTTTTTTCTTTATAACTTTTTTACTGGTCGTTTTACGAAAAAATGACATCAGAGCACTTTTAAAGAGGAGATTTCAAGGCATTATTATCACTTATTACTTTTGCAAATCTGTTAATTTATAAAGTACTCGTCAGTATACATGCATATTAGGGTGGGCCAAATGAAACTTTGAATTTTTTTTTCTTTTAGTATAATGAAAATACTGTTCAAGGTGATCAAAAAATGAGCGTGTGAAAAGAGCAGCTCTAAATTTTAATATTAAGAGGTGCCGCAGCGTGATTTTCGATTTCCTATTTAAATAAGTTACGGAAATTTTTTATATTTTTTTTTTGAATTTTTTCGCGTTCTAACGAACTCTTATGTTATAAAAGTCAATACATATTCTTGAAGGAAATCAAGTGATCTACAAAAAAGGTCCTATATGATTTTTCGCTAAGTCAACTCGTTGAAAAGTTATTCGAGGTTAAAGTTCAACCTCAAATGACATGATCATTTTCACAATTTTTTACACGTCATCACAAAATAATGGCTCAACAACATTAAATATCGTATTTTCCGTGGCTTTTTTCGTTTTTATTCTACAAATTTGTAGAAAAAAACTTATATTATTCTGCACTTTTCAAATAAAAAGCATTGAAA
>JAQQBS010001423.1:5500070-5511181 GCA_030347275.1 Microctonus aethiopoides
ATGGTATTCCTACGTTGATGAAAGTATCACGGAGGAGATACTGAAGCAGATGGTGACCGAGTTTCTGGAGATGTATGATAGATACAACCGGTCTAGTTTGATACGCAGCCTTGCGTTTCATCAACGACCAAAGTCGCTGTCTGAAACTCCAGACTCTGGATATAAATCGCCAAGTCATCAAGAGAAGTGTGACAGTGAGCCAGCAGTGTCACCAACGAAACAAAAGGCATTGAGCATAGTGTATCGACCTCGCAAAAAGAGGAAGCTCAATGTCAAGGATTAGTATTTACTTTTAGTTTCTTTTATTTTAATATTAAATCATATTTATGAAATTTTCAATTTTTCAAGATTCTCTGTTAATTCCAAACTTCTGCTTCTCCATTTCAGAATAAAAGTTTGGTGTCAATGTGAAGTCCATAATATGTGAAAGATAGTAAATTTTTACAATTGTTTTTGATCGATTATTCATTTTTTGATTAAATACTCGATTCATTTTTTCAGGTTAGGCATTCTATATGTCATTTTTTTGGGGTCCGAATGGGGTAGAGTCGGTCATTGACGCAAATCTGCTATCAGCTGGTCGCATTGACTGCTTCTACCCAATTCCGTCTCTCACCTCCACGTGGTGGACCCCGGGAACCTGAATAACTTCGCTGGAGATCAGGTTTTCATCTCTGACTCAAAGCAAAGTCAGGGCTAACGAGAGCGGAAGATATATTATTGCACTCTGGTGTAATTTCATCGCCCGGGTGATAATGCAGTAAAGTGCTCGTTTGATTTCTCTTAACTTATCTCTTAAAATTAGTGTGAAATTCAATGAACCTTTCAACAGAAAGCCCTCAGAAGTCATTAGGAATGTTTTCATAAACAAATGAAAGTATGAGAACAGTTGGCAGTTACTGAACTGACGCTATTCAAAAGTGAAGTGATGTAGTAAAAAAAAAATACTAAATCTTTCAGTGGATATGTACCAAAAAAAAAAATAAATAGCAGAAAACCGTGGAGTCGCTATAAAGCAGAGACGCCAATACTGGAGTGCTTTAGCACATCGGCTCAAAAATTGCAAAAATCGGCTTCTGTCTGAGAAAGTAATTGAAACTGTTGAATAGTTCGGATATGGATTCATCAATTTTTTCGAAGTTTTCACTGCTTTGTCAGCTGTTATAGTATGCAAAACGTGTCATTCTGAAATTATATTTACTGAAGCTACGAAACGAGATTTAGGCTTTAAGATGATCGTAAAATTGTTAGGAGTAAGGCAAAATGGCATTAGAAAATTCTATTTGATTATAGAACAGCCTGGGCTCCTATTTTATTCTTATTATGATAATATTTGCACGTTGATCTGGGAAACAGCTTAAATTTAGTGTCAAGTTATTATGAAAAAAGCTGCTAGTGTATAAGACGAAAGGGCGCTTGAAAAAAATGAGGAGCGAATGACAGTATCCGGCAATGGGTCATGAAGCAGGCGTGGTTTTTCGTCGTTATATGGTTTGGTATCACTACTTGACTAGCTAACCGAAAAGGTTTTGGACATAAAAATTGAATCAAAGTATTGCAAGTGATGTAAATATTGGAAAACAAAAAAAGATACTGAATAGTATGAAGAATGGGCTGAGAATCATGCAGATGGGTGTCACGCTAACCATACGGTCTCTGCTGAGAAAATAAAAATCGATGGCGTGAAAGCTATCTTCGAAAGGTCTGAAGAGTTTTATGGAATTAATTATTCAAATTCAATTGGCGATGGAGATTCGAAAAATATTATTAAATTTGAAGGAAAACTAATATTGGAAAATAAAGAAGTTTTCAAAAAAGAATGTATCAACCATGTGCAGAAACGAATGCGAATGCGTCGTCGAGGAAAAAATTCAAAAAAGTTACAAAGGGTATCGAAAGAACGAGCAAACTAACGGGTAAGTTAACCGACGAATTAACTTAACTATTTATTATGATTCAGCAATTCGTCGAAACCATGTTTCAGTTGCAAAAATGTGTAACGCTATTTGGGCCACTTTGTGGCCCACATTCGACATATTAGTTCTCAATGCATGAACACTGTCAACCCGGCAAAGATTGATGGTACGATCAGTACAAAGCTAAGGCTGACAATAAGCTTCATGAATATAAGCATATAAAACCAATTCCAGATGAAGTATTTGAATCAGTGCAGTCAGTGTACGAAGACTTAACAAAACCAGAATTTTTTGAACGATGCCTTGGCGAATATATACAAATTGGCAATAGAAGCTCCAACGCTGTTGTGTGGTCTTCTTCTGCTGAGTCAAAGTCCAGCGTCGAAAAGATTATCGAAACTGCTGTTTACCTCTCAGTAGGTCTTTATAACGATGGATGGACCAGCATGATGCAGTTAATAAAGTTTTTAGGACTAAAAATCAGAGCGAACTGCTATAACTACTGCATGGAAGCTGATGCCATGCGTATCAAACTTTAAATGAACATTAGTATTGAAGGTGAAATGTATATAGCTGGTTGTTTATCTACAAGGTCAAAGCATAAGATCAAATGGTCGATGCTACCCGAAGAATTGATAACATCACACTAGACCAAACCATACTTAGCGACATCAATAAGACAGGAGGTTTATCCAAGGAATTGGAAATATTCGCAGGAGCTAAAATAATGCTATAAACCAATATTGATGTATCCAATGAACTTGTAAATGACGCAATAAGATCCATCGCTATGATTATCCGGCCAAATTTTAGACGAGATCAAATGTATCCAGAAGTTATACCATCAATATGTGTAAACTTTGGAAATGATGGCATACATGTAATACAGCCAAAGTCAATATTTTCACATTCTGGAATATCGCAGTGAGACTTACAATCATCCCCAAACATAAATTTTACAGGATTTTCAAACGTGGTGGTTTAACCACTGTGTAACCCCTCTTAAACCAAGAATATCGAAAAAGATTAACATATCGTGGAGATGAAAGTTGATTATGAGTGAATGATTGTAATTTGATAATATTATTTCTCAAGTGTCAATTCAAATTATCATCATGTAATATAACACTGTCCGAGAAATGTTTTACGAAACTTGTCCACACTCTGAATCCAAACACGTATAAGAGCTGAATATTTCTAGTTGTTTCTTTAGGTATAATGATTGCTTCTACTTCTTTATCCGAAGGTTTGTCAGATTTCACAGAGTCAGGACAGCGCTCAGACCATGAATCAATTAGTAACAAACTTTTTGATTTGACATTTGGGAAAAAATACATTTTTTAACCAAATTATGAAATGATCTGAAAATGACAGCCAGATTAACGCAATCAATATAGAATATAATATTCAATTCAACATGATGTTTATACCTGAGATGTATATTTCAGATTTTGATACTTCGATGTATAACTACATTATATTATACATTGTCTTGCCTAAATAATATCAACTTCCATTTGCAAAAACTAACATATTTTTGAGGATTGAAATTTTTTTTTCGAAATATGCAAAAACAGGTATTCAGTAATTTTTTACGCTCTTTCGATTAAAATTGGCTCTATAAATGAATGACCACTAGATTTTTTCTTATGGATTTTTTTTTATTTTCAACGGTTCGAATATGATGCTTTTTTTAGAGTTTACTCCTTAAGAAACGATATAACGCCCGGGGTATGAAAAAAATATGGGGAGTGAAATCGAGTGAAATAGTAACGCACATTTGAAAGCGTTATGCTGCCCCTTCCCTATGTTCTCCCCACCCATCTTATACTGACCGCATGGGGAAATGGAAGGGATATGTATGCACTTATATATGCATACACCTATACTGTAGACGTATTATTCTGTATACGTATACAATACACATGTATTATACAGTATTAGTGCATATCCAAAATTTTATTCGTTTCATTCATTCCTATCAATATTGATATTTATTTTCATTATAAATAGTGAAGTGAGCAAAATTGATTACGTAATAATGAAAACCAATCTGAAACACACGTGGATGCGGTTACCAGGTAGGTTATGTAATCCATGTTTTCATATGATATATATTGTACATGCAAACATTTACACTTTTGATCAATCGAATTCATACTCTATCTATGTTTCTATATATCGTCCCTTTACTACATTAAACACCTAACTGCAATAAGGCAATTCATAAGAAATTAATAGGAATGTCTGTTTGTACTCAATTCACGTGAATATTCATAATAATTTTGAATAAATAGTAACTAGTTAAAATCAATAGTTATAATAAATAGTTTGAAAAATTTTTATTACAATTGATTACGAGATTAACGCAAAAAGGGGACAATATAAATCATTTATCTTGATATGATTCGATAATTGTACTCCTGAATTTAAAAATGTCTGAATATGTCTATTTGCAGTAATGTAATTAGCCCGCCATCAAAACTATCTCCAAAAACTAATGCAGAGCGTCAGCGCGAGTACAGACAGCAAAATTGAAGTCTGATTCTGCTAAAATAGTTCTGAGGCAAGAAGTAGGCCTTTCTGAATATCAGATCACCGGTACTCACGACGCCATTGACACAATTAAGTCCTGATGCAGGTCCTACCATTATGCAGCACGAAGCAGTCACAGTGTACAATTCTGTCAATAAGAAAGTTAGAGACGTAATAGATTTTCTTCATGAGGCATTATTAGCATATACGAAAGGAGGTTTTAAACTGTTGAAAAAATGATATCTTGAACTTCCGCTCATACTTGGTAGGCGGTTATTTTAACATTCAATTTGATACTGATGAAGGATTGCGCTGTGTACAATTTTTAAAAAAGGAACTGAATTTGGACTTCATTTATGGTAACACGCTGGGGACGACTAGTCATGGTACATCCATTGGGATATTTTCAAGATATCTAAATCATGTTACTTCTGACGTCCAAGTATCGTATTTTAATTACCACATTTCCATGGTCACAGTAAGAAATAACGACATTACATTTGATGAAATTAATAATGTTCAAGATGATTTTAATATTGGAGAAAATTAATTGTCATTATAATGTACTGATGTAATAATAAATTTTGAAATCTGAATAAAATTCTCAATATTTTCAGTTACACAGAAGAAGCTTTTATTTACTTCCGTTGCATATTGAATATATTTTTAATCCCACGTACGGTAATTATTCTTAAAGAGTAAACTCCAATCGCGTGTCGGAGCTGGCACACACCTTTTTTTTTGTTTTTTAAATGTAATACTACAGGCATTTGTCATCGTTTTTCATGTAGGTTTTTATCCATTTGGTAGTTTTTGAAAATATTAATTAGAAATATGTGAAACCAGAAAACCACCTTTATGGAGTGTCAACTTCGGCAGTCCTTTTCACCCCTTAAAAATGTTTTTCCGCACAAAAAAAAATACGTATCTCATCATTTTCGATGCAGATTAACATATAATAACCGGAACTAAATCTAAATGCCACATAGTCCTCAGAAGTAACTTTGATGTAAAGTATCATGATTTCAGATATTTTTTCATATATATTGTATATAAGTGAAATAAAAAATTTTTAAACTCGAAAAAACATAGATTCTTAAATTCGATTACTACGTTTTTTAATAAACCAACATTCAATATTCAGAGCTCGAGAATCATAAAGGAATCCAATTTATCGAGTTTCGTAGGGTTTTCTTCATCTAATTATGCGTCTAAAGGCGTGTATTCTCAATATTTTAATATTAAATAAATAATCATAATTATTAAATATTGTGAGCGTTACTCAACCTTGATTATTTATCACGAGCATAATATTTTCAATTTTTCCATCACCTATCCATCATTCGAACATAAATACAGCTATGATATCCAATAGATAATATAACAACAGCTTTTTTAGGCGATTGTCCCAGAACATGATGTTTCGTAGACTCAATAGAGTCCCTTAAATGGTATTTTTTTGGCCGCATTTACTTTATTTACCCACAAAACGAAAAAAAAAGTTGCATTGCTACACAGATGATTTACAAGCTACGTTTCTGTCATTTCAGGGACTAATGATCCCTAAAAACATCATATTTTGAGACACTCGCTTAAAAAATTATGTGTGCAGTACCATGGTCGTATGATTTAACCCGAAATTTGCTTCGCCTCGGCGGCAAATTTCTGATTCGGCAAAAAAGATCAGTCATGGCCTTGGCACACAAATAACTATTTTCAAAAAATATTTTTTTGTATAATTTTTCCAACATTAAAATGCATCGAAAATAAGTTGAAGAGTGATTTGACTAGTGTCACCTTTGAATTTACTCACACTGAATCACGAAAAGTTTTTTTTTTAATTTACTGTTTTATTTTACATGGTTAACTATAACACCGAGGGCCTCTTATTTGCATTTACTATAGGCCCTGCGCTGGTGTACTCCACCACTGGCCTGCAGCATGGTAGATCTTTCAGACAGACCTTCAAGCCTATTTTCTGTATTCTTAACTATTTTAAAAGAACTTCTTCGATCGCGATGCAACGCAATATTATATCGTCTTGGCGCTATTCTCTAGAAGCTGACATTGCAAGTCTGTACCCTGAAAACGCGTTAACTAGCTGACCAAACTAAATCAGCTTCTATATGTATTTTCTCTCCACCAGAAGTCAGTCTCGCTCAAATTTTGAACTATCAACCTTAATATACTAACTTGAAAGTAGAATCCGTTTCAATATAAATACTAAATCTCAGAACTCTCGTATAAACCTCGTCTTAACTTTGAATCTCGTATATTCTATTTTTATTACAAAAAACATAAAAACTCTCATCAAATATTTTACCCTCAGTGCTGTGGATAAAGTGGCATATTCAAAAGAAAACATATTAAATATATGCCAGCTTATAATGGGATACGTGTCAAAAAATAAAAAATAATTAATTTCTATATTTGAAGACAAAATCATGATTTTCCAACTAGTAAAACACATCAAATATAATCTATTTCTGAGTACTCACCTATAGTTTTATTGGAAAGATTCACTTGTTAGAAATATTTGAACTTCAACTACGCACAGACAAAATATTTGACGAAGAGTATGATGCAATAATGGTGGCTCGCATACAAATGATTGTAGATACGATGTTACAAATTTCATCAGTCTTCCTTGAAGCCATTTTGCGTTATTAGAACCATGTTGCCAGTGTCACACTTGAACAGGAATTTTAAAATCGCTAACACGCCGTTTTCCCTAGTATGCCAATATGTTAGGCCACTTTCTCCTAATTTTCTATCCATAATAAATAATTCGCATTAATACTAAAAAATAGCTGCTGTTATAATATGAGACTTATTTGAAATATCAAATGATCATAATCTGTGAATCACGAAATATTGATTTATTTCAAATGAAATGGAATAAAATCATTATTGGCTAATATTTTAGATCACAATTATAATAAATTAGTATGTTATTCGCCGATAATTCAAATAACACAATTATTGATTAAAAACATAATTCCGCATTTAACCTTTCACGAGACTAACTTCACTGACGAGCGTACACGGCATATCATTAATTTTCATTCAATTCATTATAGATCATTATTTTCGAAATTACGTGTGAAGTGTGCAAAGTAAAATTTTTTTGTAAAAGTTCACTTGAAATTGGTGTCCTCTGATGTTCTTTACGCAGATTTTGTATCAATTGTCAACACGAATTTGTGTTGAAATAGAAAAATAATTTTGTTCAAAATGAATAATATTTCATGTCGAGTCTCACACTTAATTTTTGTCTTTCAAACTGTATACATTTGGAGTCAACATATTTTCCAACTTTTTGAGAGTGTTTAACACACCGTTGGAGTTGACTCAAGTCACATGAATAATGTGTTGTTCTAACATCATCTTCAGGTTCAATTTGCGTTAAAAAAAATGTTAACACACATTCTGAGTGGAATTTTACAGAAATTTCCTACTTTGCGGGAAAAATTTTGAAATGATATTTATTTGTACATTTTAATGCAAAATATAAATTAATAAATTTGATTAAATCATGTAATTAAATTTAATTAGATCAATAACAACAAATTTTGAACTCTCAAGGAATATATTTTTATATGGCTGTTTCTTATTATATGTAAATGAATATGTTTATATTTGTTTAAATAATTCATAAAGTTATATATTTTATATTGTATATGATTATGACATATAATTATTACATTCAACGCTGATCATGAATATAAATATTTGTTTCATGTGTAATGAAAAGAAAAATATGTAGTTAAAGTTAGGTTATATTACTAAATATTCTGTAAATAATTAGCTCACTCATACGTGGAATTTATTCAGAAAAGTTTCTCAAGTTTACATTGAATATTTAGAATTGACTTATACCAAATTTGCAAGCATAAAAATAGCGTAAAGATTAGTCTGCTGAGATACCACTTTGATGACCTGGGATTGGATCCCATCCAGATAAGATTCTCTCTAATTTTCAAAGAGTATGACTGGATAATTATCATATCATTAATGATAAGTATCAAGTGTATTGAATGGTGAAAATATTAAATTTGAATATTTGTTTGAATCTTAGAATGAATTTTTTTTAATTGTCAAGTTTATCCAGTTTGTAATTTATTTTTAACGGTGTGTACGGTGCCATTGTGAAATTTTTCCGTTTAGTTTTATACATGTTCATGTATAGGACGCATATTATACCTGTATACATGCACACTTAATAATGAATGTTAAATTAGAAATGACGTAACGCATATAATATTTTTTACCTACAATTAATTAGCATCGACACAAATTTATAATTAAATAATATATTATATCTGTATGTATATATGTATAGTATATACTATGGTCATGACGAGTCATCGAGTTATCATCACTCTATGATTCAGAACAATCTCAATGAAAAGTTGTGCCTCATGCCATGGAGCATTAATGAGATTTGAGATTTGTTGCGAACCGGATTTATATCAGCGAGTGATGATGGAAAAAAATTCATAATTTATTCATTCTTGCGAAAAAAAAATGTGATGATTACATAGAATATTCGTCAGCCATTGATATATAGATATAAAATACATAAAATAGGAGAAAAAAAACTAATTATACGGATATATTTAGATGCGCCATAAATGATTATAAATCTACTGACAATATTGTGAAAGAATAACATTTATTTCATTTATTCATTTTCTTTCTCATGAGCATACTGATGAATTGTTGACAATGGAGCGCGACCCTGCTGAGTCATTTTTCTGTTCATTTATCATTATTGCTTAATA
Source organism: Microctonus aethiopoides (assembly GCA_030347275.1). Lineage (NCBI taxonomy): Eukaryota > Metazoa > Arthropoda > Insecta > Hymenoptera > Braconidae > Microctonus > Microctonus aethiopoides. Next base: position 5,509,306 of record JAQQBS010001423.1, read on the forward strand.
TTGAATAGCTGTCTGGCTAACATAATATGGAAGAAAAAGTATTCATAGTTGATTTTGAAAAAACTATCTACATAGTAAAAATTTTTGTGTAAAAGTCCACTCAAAATTTATGTTAAATTTTCGTAAATCAATTCAGCCTAGAAATGATGTTAAAGCAACACAACATATATGTAACTCGATTTTACTCCTTGATATGTTTAACACTTACAAAAAATTAAAAAATATGTTGGCTCAAAATGTACATCGTTCAACAGACAAAAATTTAATGCAAGATTCAACATGAAATATCATTAATTTTGTGCAAAATGGTGTTTGAACTTTATCATAAATCTAGTGTAAAATGTGGTTAATTTGAATGAATATATGATGACACAAAGTTTTATAAAAAATACTAAATAATACTTCTTTATTTCACACACTTTACACCATTAAGATTTCGGTAAAGGTGTTGCAGGTGAAGTTGGATTAATAACAATTAAAGTCCCTTATTAATTGTTTTAGATACAGTTTTGTTGATGATTTTATGATGTTGAATAATGAGTTTTATTTAATGTGAATATAATTGTGTAATGATATTAGATAAGTTTGTATAATGATATACAAGGGCAAATGATTATCTTGTATTTTGGTTTGTGAGTACCCAGCAATCGTTACAGGGTGTGAGAGCCATTATTAATAAATTCACTTTTATTGGTGATAATCATTGTTGATAATGTAGATTGCAACAGATAGTAGAATCACACACGTTCGCACGGCAAGACGTCATCAATAGAAGAGACTCGTGCACTACGGTGCACCGCGATTCATGACCTTAAATTCACGGACTTCCGGAGATTGTTTGTTTATTGATAATCCGTAACTTTATAATTAATTGTATATGGGCCCTAATTAACTGATTCATTGTTTTTGTTTTTGGGTACCAATGCTAAATTATGCATCGTTGAGTGTACTGAGTAGTCGTTGCATCTAGGCGTGTTGTCTGTAGATGAGTCGGGGTGATCGTGTGTGAGTAGATGCAGACGAGTAAAAAGTATTGTTCGTGTGAATAGTTGCGCACGACAAGCCTGTGTGAGTATACGCATGGGCTTCATCCACGGAATAAATTTGCGCATAACGCCGTTGATGCCATTTCCATAGTAGGTGTATACAATTGAAAATTTAATTATTTGACGATCAGCCAAAAAAAAAGTATTGAATCAAGTCGGGATTCCGACTTAACACAACTGGTCTTGATGCAAGTCTGAAATATGCTTGACTCAAGACATTACACATGTCTTGAGTTGAATCAGTCGTAAAAAGGGCTAAGTCGAAAATAAACTTGATTCAAGTTTTTCCTAGTCTTGATTCAAATCGTTCTTTTAGTCTTGATTTAAGTTGTTTTTAGTCTTGATCCAAAACTTCTAAAAATTTGATCGAAGATTTTTTTAAGCTTGATGAAAATTTTTTTTTCATTTTCAATGGGGATTTGATGAAATCATATTTACTCACTACTTTCTCAAAATAGAAATAAAAAGCAGAAAACAGATAATTCAAAAAATGAGTATAAGCTGTTTTTAAGTAATATTCATTACATGAATTGAATAACAACATGAAAATGACGCAGAACAATAATTTCATACTTTTTGTATGGACTGTACGTTAGGATGTGCCATTTTTGGGCAACTTTTTCTTTTCATCAAAAATCGGGCTGAAAACTTACTGATGGTCGATAAAAAAAGAAGCCTGTTTGAAGCGGAGCTCTTAATTTTAATATATTTAAGGTGGTTGGGAAAATATATATATGTCAACACGAAATATATATAACTGTTCAGAATTGAGCCAAATATGGGTCAATGGGACTTCACATATACACATATACATTCAAGACACCGGCGCG
>JAQQBS010001423.1:5511922-5526799 GCA_030347275.1 Microctonus aethiopoides
TTTTAATATAATCTAATAATATTCGCGATTTCGCCGATCTCCATCCTTAATTTCTTGTTAGTAGAGAACCTCCTTAAAGGTGGCTCTTCGTGATTTTCGTTTTCCCAATTAAATAACATGGGGAACAAATTGTTTTCCTATGTTATTTAAATGTGCACATTTACGTGTGAATTGTGACACTTTTTATTTGTTTAATTAATTTATTAATTGAACAATAAAACTGGAATTTAATTTAATTTCAATATTGGCTTAAGGTATTATCCGAATGATTAATTTTACAGCGAGAAAATTTCAAATTTAAACTAAGACATTTTCGACTTGGATTAAGTCATATTTAGATTTGGATCATGACATTTCGTAGTCTTGGATCAAGACATTTTTAAACTTGAGGTGTTATTCTTTCATCAAGTCGATTTCCCGCTTGTATCTAGTCCAAGATTTTGATTATTCGAAAGAATATCAATAGTCTTGACACAAGTCGATTTTAGACTTGAATTAAGTCGCTGAGACTTGATTCAAGTCCTTTTTTTTTGGGTGATAGCTTTATATACACAATAAAATTTTTTTACGAAAATTCACTCAGAATTGGTGTTAACTGTTTTGACGTAAATTTTGTATCAAACTCCAACAGATGAACTTGTTTTGAAACTAAAAAATTATTTCGTATGAGATGGATAGCATTTATTGTTAAATCCAACACAAAATTTTTGTCTGTCGAATTTAAATGTGTTTACATTTTGTATTGAGACATCTTTGAAATCTTTGTGAATATTCAACATAATATTTGTGCTCAATCAAGTCACATGAAAATTGTATTGGTTTAACATAACTTTAGAGTAAAGATTGTGTAAAAAAAATTTGAACACGAATTTTGAATTGTTGTGATAACCCGAGTCGAAAAATTGGTGCGGTTTTTGTCCTCATATTTGTATCCAAAACTATCCTCAATTTCTCCTCAACTGAAATCTAATAGAATATAATATATAAAATGCGACTTGAAAAAGTCTCATTATGTCCGCCGTTTTCAACAATACGGACAAAATGAGACTTTTCCGATGCAGTAATCATGTACAAAAGTCTCATTTTCGCCTCATTGGAGGACAAAGTGAAATTTACGTCATAACGTATACTGTATTCAGGTGAGAACAAATTGTGACTTTTTTCTAATAAAAATAACTCCCCTTCCCCCTATATCCATGAGGTTATTAAATTATTTCACTTGCTCCAATGTATACTAAAAACATTATTTGTCGATCGTAGATTGAAATTTTTATTGTTTATTGATGAAATCATTTCACAATGTAATGATTTTGCTATACACGTCTTCGTGGGAGAAAACTTCGCCATCTATCGGCCATATTTATTCTCAATTTTATCCTCATAAAAATTTTTCTATGTTCTGCATTTAGTCTCATTTTCTCCTCAACGATGAAAAATACAAGTAGTAGGTATTAATGAGGTAAAATTGAGACTAAAATCATTAAATAAATGTTGTTGAGGAGAAATTGAGCCTAAAACGGGTATTTGAGGACAAAAACCGCACCAATTTTTCGACTCGGGAAGTGCTATGTTGATTAGGTCAAAAATAAATTGATAAATTAATACTAAGGATGGTAAAAGTATTTTCGATATAATTAATGGACTGTATTTATTTATGGATGGTAAAAGGATGATGCTTCGTAGCTCCAGATTTTTGGTATTGATCGATGCAAAGGCTAGAAAAATAGGAAAGAAGGAAGCTAGGATGAACTGTGGAGAGTGAAGTGTAATAAGTGGTGGAAAAAGTGTATAGAACCTGGAAAAGCAAATGGAGGGGCCAAAGCAGACTGAAGATGAGCGTTTGAAATACGAATGGAAGAAAAAGACGGAGAGGAGAAAGAATTTAATTATAAGGAAAATGAATGAATGCAGAAATGATAACAATAGGGAAATATTGGAACAAGCGTATTAAAGCTTAAAAGTGAACAAAAGGGGAATGAAAATCAAATATGAGAGGAAAAATAAAGTAAACATAGAATTTGAGAAGATAGGAAACAAGTTACAGGAAATGGAATAGAAATGGAATCGGAAAGGAACTGATGTATGGTTGAATGCCCACATAAAGAGGGATTGATTAATTGATTGATTAACGTTTATAACTTCCTAACATCGATTGCAAAACAAGAAATTTTCGGAGTAAAGAATGCATAGTTACACTACAAAATAAACATTAAATAATAGGTTTGAGTTTAGAAGTTGCAAGTAATTTTCAAATGTACAGTTATAAAGCATCGCATCAACTAAATTCACCGAACAATTGATAGCACATACTTTATTCAAATTAGCTAGCTAAAAACAGTTTTATAGTTATAGAAGCACCATATAAACCAAACTCAAGTATCAATAAATAGTGAACTGTCAGTTGAATCAAATCAGATAACTTGATTCTTTCTGGAAAAAATGATTGTATATAATAAGTCCAATGAAGGGGTATATGAAAGGTCTCATTAGTAATAAGATGTAAAAAGTACCTTACACCGCCTAACTTCATTCCAAATATATGATTTATGTATTAAGGTGCACCACGATGTGAAATATCATGTATCAAAATGCTCGTAAAGTATGCTCTTCTATTGCTGACACTGAGCCGTTTTAGTCTTTGGTGAAAAGGTGTGATGCACTCATCGTATCGGGGGTCAAAAATATAACGAATATCACAATTCATCAGCTTTTGCAATTCAAAGTTTAGCTCAGATGTTAACTCGTTATGTCGCACAACAGTAATCAAAGAGCGAAAAAGTACATGCGCATTCCAAGACAGATTGGATTGAAGCATAATTACCCCAGGACTACGTACATGACTATAACATATGGTATAACTGTTTCATTAACAGAGATGATCGGTTATTCACTTGACTCAATAGCACTTATATAAGTAGGGCTGCCCAAAATTAAGATTTTTGTTTTAGGAAGATTCAGTTTGAGGTGATTTACAGTAGAGTAGTTAGCTATGGCATTAATATTGTGTCTCCTATGGTAGATAGTCTAAGTAGATTTGTATGTCACCAGCGAACAAATATGTGTTTAGCGTATTGAAGTGTTTCACTAATGTCATTTATGAACAGCGAGAAAAGCAACGGGCCCAGAGCCGAACCTTGCAGTACGCCAGTATAAACAGTAACCCGTTTAAATGTTGATATAGTTAAGTCATCAACAATACGTTGTAAGCAACCAGTTAAATGGGAATAACCCCACTTGTGGTTTTAGAAAACTGTTTCGTTTTAACCCAGCAGTTTGTAATTTGTGAGTAGCACTCAATAAAAAAATGGTATGCCATTTTAGGCCACTTTCCCCTAGTAAATGTCCGTACTGAATATTGAGAAAGTTATAAATTGAATTGTAAATTTTAACTTGGCTTGTGTTATAATGCTTTATACTGTTATGGAATTTCCAAGTTTTTTCTTGCAAAGTTATAATTTAGAGTGTGAATTTAAAAAAAATGATATAAGAATTCCATATTACAATAGAGAACTCGTAATTTTACATGAGGATTGTGTAGTACAAATGTTGAGAATTTATATTTCTATACCTCGCCCGAGTATGTGTAAGTGTAGGTATGTTTATGTGTTGCCGACGGGTATTTTAAAATTTTCTCGACCAATAAAAGGGAGATAGGTTTAACGATCTGAAATGATGATGGAGAAAAAAAAGTAAGGACCAAATAATAAGGGAGAGAGAAACAAAGTAGAATAGTATGAGTATATAAACGATTATTTTCGATTGTCCGCCATGTATGTTGAAATCGTTATTTCTCATTTACTGCAATGCTTTTTTATGTTACAATTGATGTTAGAAATTTTAATATATATTCAATACTATTTGTACTAAATTCGAATTTCATTCATATTATATCTTTGGATGATTCATTTTAGTTGTTTTCAAATTAAGAATTCATATATATATGGATCCTCTGAGGTATTTTTGATTTTATTGTGTTTCTAAAAATATGCGAAAAATATATTCACGAATCATCTCTACATTATAATGGATCAGAAAGACTAAAAAATTATATACATATATTAGATTAATTTCGAAGAGGGCGCGCGGTCAAAGACCGTGTCTCGAGGTCATATATTCGCCATCATGAATCCGCCGGGAAGAATTACCCAAACTCATGTCTTGATTGATCGGAACACGACATGTATAATAAGGCGAATATTCTACGGTGCGTATATCCGCGTATAGATTAAAATAATTTTTTAAACAAGACATAACAACTTGTGATAATAAGAAATAAGAAAAAGAGAAAGTTTAAAATATAGACACATGACTAAAGAAAACTGTAGATATATAGATATAATAACTGGTCAGTTAGAGTATAGCAATTAAAAAATTCTTCATGTATGCACGATTAATAAATGTATATATATTAGGGTGGTCCTTATTTGGGCTTTTTTTTAATTATTTTTGGCGACGGTCCTAAATCGGTTCCAAATATAGAAAAAAAAATTCAAGTCGAATTTTAGCTCTTAAGAATTTAACACCCATATCTGCCACACAGTGCATACGTCAAGATGTTCTTCGGTCATCATAAATTATGCTTATTTCGGACGCGCAAAGTACGTTCCTATTAAAAGTAGAAAAATGACAAAAATTTTTTGACATTAATAACTAGATTAATTACAGCTGGTGATAAGGTTTTTTGGAAATCGCGATCAATGACACCTATCATTAAAGAATAAAGAGTTAGTCTAAAATCTTATATTGTGTACTTGGCAATAATGACTCATATCAAATCTTTTTTAAAAGTAATTTTTGCAAAGTATTGATGGTGAAACTATTACATAATAAATGGCAACACAATTTTTTGTCATGTATGAACTTGGCGCCCTATTTTCTCTTTTTTTTTAAATAAGTTTTTTCGATTTTGATATCACTTTTTTTCGTACAAGCACAATAATCGAAATTGCAACTTGCTAAGATAATTGATATTTGCAGATTTATATTTAATGAACATATAGAAAATGAATATAATTTATCTATATGAAAAACTGTTGTAATTTGAATTTTTTCTGAAAAGTGAACAAAATTCAGAATTTTCATAAAATATAAGAACATAAAAAAAATAACAAATATCAATTCCAACATGGTAAAATATTATCAATCGATTGAATAATGATCAAATTTCACGAGACAAACCCACTTTTACCCCCGTTATATTTCAAGTATGAGTATATCAATAAAACGTAGTTTAAACAATTTTTATAAAAATCTATCGTATTTTGTATTGCTTCATTGTATTGTAATAAATTTCACCAGTGAATAATCCAAAATCTTTGCTGTATTAATAAAGTTTCACCATATCTTTATGTGGCCTGTCAACCACTGTATCAACGCATATTTTATTTCTCCTCGACCCATTTTTTCGTCTGTTTTCTTCACTAATAAACAATTCACTCTGGGCAAATATATTGCCACAAATTTATTTATTTTGCATTTAGCTTCCACCATCAATGCAACCGTTAAATTGCATAAAAGTATGCATCCAAGTTGTCGGTGGGCGCGTCACTACTACGTGACAATCATTTGTTTAATAACTGCACGAGGTGATGAGAGCTGATTTTATTGAACATTATAGGAGTAAGAGGTCCTGTGGAGGTTCTGCGTCCTAGTTTATTAAAACATAAAATAAGACAATCTTGTGCTAGGTCTGAAGAGCACCAAAGTAAATTCAACCATCGATTTATATAGGTTTTCGAAGTTCAATGTAAGAATGATAGGGCCGACGTTGACAATAGGATGTCTATTCGACTACTTGAAGTCCTTTAGAAGGACAAAAATTTCGACTCGGGTATCTTTGTTAACTTCTTTATGTGATTGTCAAATAGGTGTAGTTATTTTGTTAATCGAAAGTAGAGTATCTTTCACTTTAGAATATGCATTTGTTTTTATAAATAATGATCAATTCTGTTTTTGGCTTATGCATTCACTTTAATCGGTTATATTTGAGATGGCGTATTTGTTAACTTGTGCAAATAAACGATCATATAATCCATTAAATGCGATCCTTCTGATGATCTCATTCAGAATAAAGCTATGTATTTTCGGCTAATATTGAATACTGAATTATAAATATCCGTAATAGTAAATTTTGCGTTGTGCAGGACTCAATTACATTGTGCCCCGGACGCACCTTACATGTTAAAATTCCTACTTACTCAATCTGGGACGCAACAATTTGGAACCAATTCAAGCTTCATTTCCATCGGTTCTAGGAAAACTTTTTGAGATATGTTTTGCAGTAAAAATTGTGACTATAAAAAAGTCGGATTATTTGGTTCAATTGTATGTATTAATTTTCAAGAGGAGTTTTGCTCCACGATTGAATCAAGTACTACAGATGAGGATACATTAGGTATGAATGAGTGACAGTTGTTGTGTATATATCTTTCTTCTTAGGACAATGTACAGATATGCAATCAAGAAAGAATGAAAGAAGCAAGAAAGAAAGAGGAGAAGACATTATTGTTAAAGAAGCATTTGAAGATTATCATTCAGATTAAAATTTTCTCAAAATCAACAATAATCCATTTCAATTTTATCATTATCAATAGTATCATTTTTTTAATCAACAGGATATTGTCTTATAAAATTCAATCATGAAAAATCATGGAGTATGCGTACTGTGGAAATCACGTTAAAAAAAGACGCCAAGTACAGTAGTTCATAGGTGGTGTATAGAGATGCACATATTATAAGGGCGGATCAATAAGTCAGTGAAAAATGAAACAAGGAATGATTTTTTCAGCTTGAAAGCGTTTTATTTTTCAATATATTCTTCTTTTAGATCGATGCACTTCTTCCAACTCTTTTGTAAATTCTGGATGTCCTACGAATCATATGATTTGTCGAAGTCCTTGAAATAGGCGATCTGTTCAGAGAACCCACTGTTTGGGCTGTTCCTTTGTCTCTGAAATTTTGTGATGGATCCATGTTTCGTCCACATTTACAAAACGACGCAAAAACTCATCTGAATTACGCTCAAACAGCATCAAACACTCCTTTGACATGGTCACACAGCCGCGTGTATTGTCAATTGTGAGCAAACGCGGCTTCCATCGCGCGCATAGCTTTTTCATACACCATTGTTCATGCAAAATCGAAAGCGCTGAGCCATATGATCTGTCTGTGGCCTCAACAATCTCCCATACTTTCAATTTCCGATCGGCTAACACCATATCATGGATTCTCTCAATCATTTCTGGAGTGGTAACTTCAATTAGGCGTGTAGAACGTTCGGCGTCACTTATGCTTCTACGAACGCATCGGAATTCAGTAAACCACTTGTGAATTATTCCAATGGATGGTGTAGAGTCCTCATAATATTAAGCAAGTTTTTCTTTGGTTGGGGTGATAGTTTTTTTACACGAAAAGTAATGTTTGATTTGCACACGAAATTTAGTATTCTCCATTTTCGACAAAATATGTAAGGTGACTTGCTTTCAATGGCAGTCAAACACAAAGTAAATGACACAGCTAGCTCAAAATTTAACAGTAGTCTATTGATAGACGTTACTTGACAAGAACAGTATTGAATTCAAGGTATCAACACGGGATATTCAAAAATTCAATGACTAATTGATCCGCCCTCGTATGTAGATACGATCTTTTGGAATTACTATATCTTAAAAATTGGATGATCTAGAACTTTTGACCTGGACATTTTCATTATAACACCCCGAGTCCAAATTTACGTCTTACTTTCATACTTCATTTATACAATATGCATACAATATGATTTAGATCCTCTTTTATTCCTGTAAGGTGACAGAAATTTGGAATTATTCCACTTGCAGGCGCGAAGAAGGATCTTATAGGATTTCGGGGTATCATATGAGGTTCAAAGAACTTCTATAAGCATGGAAGTAGGACATAAATTTCGAGTCGGGACTCACTGCCCTTTCCACTATATATATGTATATATTAACTTTCATCATTTACGCATCGCGTATATGTCAAAGAGTACATCATCAAGCATTTTTATTGACAATAGAGAATGTGTAAAAATCACTGATTAAAATATACTGCACAACATAAAACTCAAGTCCAGCTTCACTTTATATCATAATAACATAGTTTTTATAAATATTGTATTATCACGTGAATATAATATTATATTGAACAAAGGGCGAAATTACATTGGAATAACTGGACAAATGACAATACAAGATCAACATGTATAACGAAACTTCGGAACAGTCTATAGTAGTATAGGCATTTGTTACTACGTAGCTGTTTTGCAATGGTTCAAAAAGTTGCCGATAATTTTATGGAATCGACCGACTGAACGCTCTTTCGGAAAGTAAACAAAAGTAAGCTTGGAAAGAATACACATATAGGCTTGAACTTTTAATTTTTGAGGAGATGAAGGCTAAAGAAGGACTTCATAGGACTTGGAGTATCATATGAAGTTCAAAGAGCTCTTAGAAGCATGGAAGTAGGACATAAATTTTGACTCGGGTGTTCAAGAGAAAAATGCGAAAAACCGATGTTTGCGACTTTTGACTTTGAATAAATTTTTTAGCTGACATACGATCGACTTCTCGGGGGTTTCTCAGATTTCATTTGCAATAGCGGATTTAAGACCTATACTGATTTTCAGCTATATTCAAAAATACCATCAGCATACCAACATGAAACGGAAAAAAATGTCAAATTTGATGAACATGAAAAAATAATTATCGTATTTTCATTATCATCTTTTAACATAAAAAATTGATTTTCATTTTCGAAAATCAAGAACGATCCAAGTGCACCATGGAATTCGAAAATATTTCTCGGAAGTTCTGTCAATGAGCATTATAAATATTTTGTCTGCCTCTCACAATATCTTCTGTAGTAAAAGTCTCAATGCACGTGTTCTAAATTTTTTTTTTGAATAAGTTTTAGAGGCTTTCCATAAATATCGTTCACTGCTTTGTCTCCAATAAAGTTACTTATTCGCCTTCTCTAAAACCATCTTTTTTTAATTTTTCTTGATTATGATCCAAAACTGATTGCATAATTATAACATCTATACTTTGAGTTTTCAGGAAAGTCTCATATGTCTACTTACTGCGTTGCCACCTGTGTGTTTGTCTAAAATTTCACGGAAAAGAAATGTATAAATATCAATTACTAATAGATGTTTACCGTTTTCACTAATACCGGGTGTAACTTCCATTTTGTCGCACTTTATTTTTTACGCATTACTAAAAACAATAATGATGATGTTTCAATATATTTAGTATGGTAAGAAGGAAACTTGGAGGGTACCGAAGAATAATTAGCAATTTATAAGAGAATGACAATTTACTCTTAATAGTATGAATACACTATAATTAGTCCTAAAATAATTTGTTTGTATTGAGACGTTTTCGTTAAAGTAATATGTACTCATTACAATCATTCGTTCAAAAATGTTTCGATTGTATATGTTGAGAAATTTTTGTTCTCGGAACTTCCCATTCATTATCATTGAGAGCTTACAACATTAAAAATGAATTTACTTCAATTAATTGATAAAATTCGCATTATGTACGGAACTTCGTTGCACCTCGGGCGCAATTTATGTAGTAAAATTTCTATCTAATAAATCTGAGACGCAACTGCAAATGTCCTTCTTATCAGTCATGCTTCATCTTTTCCTGGAAAACTTGATCGGGCCCTAACGCGACTAAGCATTTCGTCCCTGTTCCAGCCTTGATAGAATCACCATATACTGGCCTGATGCAGTACATCATGTATTTTCATTCGGCTTTGATATGAATCTTTCATGAAAGTGCATGCATGTACTTCCAGTTGGGTACACTTGCATTCAGAGGGCGAAACTGGTTTAGGCATGTGATGCACCGTGCAATTGGTTTTGATATCAATGCCTAAATTTAATACGGAAACATGAGGCGAAAAGAGATGAGAGGAGGTATAAAAGAGGAAGGAAGATAAGACGATCAATAAACAAAGAGACAGACAGAAAGGACCCATCGATGAAATAATTGATGCATTCTGCAGTAATTGGAACCTCCAGGCCGCAGACAAAACCCTTCCACTCTTATGTGCTATCACCGGCCGATGTACTGCTTTCACTTGAAAGGGTGAAGAAGAAGAAGAAGAAGAAAAAGAGATTGAAAACAAGGTAGAGAGAGGTGTGCTGACTAAATTGGATACTGCGAAAAATTCGTCTGAGGGAAAAGGGTGGAGGGAATACACGCGCGCCACTTAGCGCATCGTAATGACTATCGAGGATGAACTTGGCGAGTGAGATGAGACGTGAGCACTGCACCATGCATCTTGCGCGTCTGATGATGAGGTTCTTAATATACATGTATATATATGAGCATGCATGCATGCATGCCGATACGCGTGTTCCATTTACGTTGGGTAATTTCATTTAACCTCCACTCCATCAGACAGTCCGAAAAGTCTTCCTATACACATCGATAGTTTATATAGATGTGTATTGCTGCGTATGTAGGATGTTATCGTCACAATATTACCAAGGTGTTGGGAGAATATCGCGCTTATACGAGAAAATTAAAATTCGCTGCGTGCGGTTAACTGAGGTATTTCGATAAGTTGAAAGAGAGACGTGTCATCAGGCGTGCCCAGTAAGTGAATTCGTATTGCATGCATACACATACCTACGTATGTTTGTATATGCATATAAAATCGTGAAATATAAAAAGAACTGGTAACATAGGTGGAAATAAACACGTTCTCTCTTCTAGTCATTGTATAATACATGTCTCTACACATTGTGGGAGAATGACAACACGGAAATCGAGCAACGGTCGTGCATGACTGGACCATCAATTGCGTTTTTTTTTCCAGTGATCAATTAGAATAAATTGAAACTGCATCAATTTGTATGGATAGAGAGAGTTGATTAGACGGATAAAATATTTTTTACTATAAATTAGAGCAGTGTGATAGTATTAATTAATTAATATACTCACAGCTAAATGATTATTACATTTTTACATGGTTATTTTTATTCAATTGATACTTTTAATATTCGCTTGAAAGGAAGTCAATGAATATGTGTGAAATTCTCAAAATCCAAAGTAACAATTATTCCTTATACTTGTTGCAAAAATTTACTTCAAATCTGTATAATTTTTTGTTTCATAAATCCGTAAATCTTATCGGAAAAAAGATTTTGTTCTTACAAAGTGATTAATTTTTCTCTAATATCTTACTATATAATTACTTTTTTTTCTAAACTCTGCACTAAAAAAAAATTTGGATAATGAAATAAACATGCTTCATTCAAATGAATATTGATGGCTAAAAATAATTATAATCATAATAATAATAAATCAACAAATAAATTTGAAACAAATACTTGCTTTAATGTAATGAATTCAGTTGCTTCAACTAATTTTTTTTCTGTATACTATTTCTCTTCGTATATATTGACCACAGATATTCAATTAGAATATTCGCACGTGAATAATAAAAAGATCCCAGAGATATTTCAAATTATAATAAAGTGTGGATGGTATAGAAATGATCCAGCCTGAAGCAAAAATCATGCTAAAGAGTGTAAAGTATAGAAGGATCATGAATAAAATGCACGTATTACTTGTGTGCAGCTTATTGGTTTGTAACGGGGTGGATAATGCCTCATTATCCTATGTGGTACATGGGAAGCGAGGAGTGGTAAGGTAAATCGCAATATGGAGGTTTTTCAATAACGGCGGTAAAAATAACATCAACGGCAGCAATTCTCTCATGAACGCCGCCACATATATATATATATATATATATATATATATATGCATGCTATGTATTTGCATGATGGATAGTAAGATGACCGGACGGTCTTTATGGCGATGAGAACAACTACTTTGCACAGCGACAGACTACAACGTCGCGAAATGACCTGTGGCATCAACAATATAACTGATGCCATAGGTCATCCATATTGCCGTCGTTCGTTGGCAATACAAATATATACATATACAGTAGGTTCGTGTCTATAGTATGTATAGAATACCGGACTAGTCGACTCTGCGAACGCGCGACCTAGGTCAGGTGACCTACATATTTCTCGTCTAATGTCAAGTTCACGCGCAAGCAACATAATCTCTTATCTGCAATACAACGTTATGAATGCACACACCCTGATGAAACATAACCGTTCTCGTATCTATTAAATACCCTCGAGTTAAACATTATTCTGTTCTATACTCGCATTGAGTCAATTATGGTTGTGAGAATTCATCATTTTTTATATAATGTTCCTTTTTTATATATCGAGAAATATCGTATCACCGCTCGTCTTTTATGAATATTTATGTGCATTATATGTGCCATAGGGCTTTTTAGATTTCATATTCTTTTATGCCGGATATAAAAAACGCAAATCTGAGGTATTATATGAAGGCTGAACGATAAAATATGAAGCATATTATAAAATCATGTATGAGCAATAATAATTGAAAAAAAATAAAGTGCATATGATAAATACACTAATTGGATATAATTAATATATTAATTAAACAAATATATTTATTCATTTTTTCTTAGTGAAGTTCAAGAGTTATACCTTTATTTTGGATATATACCAAATATTATATATTGTTTCATAAATTGTAAATAAAAAATACGATATTATCCATCTCTCTGCTTTCCTATGCAACTTTGACATATATGTAATATATGTAAAAAACAGGACTTTGGAGGTCTAAATTAGGTGTATATCAAATAATCGTTATACCTTTTTTATATACCTTAAAGTGGAAGAAATGGAAATATTTGCCACTTTTAAGATTTTAAAAAGGACTATAATTAAATGGCTTAAGTCCTTAATTTTAATAAAATACCTTCAATTTCTACAAAAGGAGCTATATGCAGGTCGATAGTAGGAACAAAATTTCGACTCGGGCCATTATTAAGAAAAGTGAGATATCTATTTAATAATTTTATCGTTATTTTTTCTTATTTGTTCACAATGAATTTCATTTTTCTTAATACACTTCGAAAGCTAACGTAATAAATAGTAAAATTTGAGATAAAATATTTCGAAATTTCATATGTAGATTAGATATTTTTAAAGAAAAATTTTTTTCAAGAAAATTCTGAAAAACGTGTCAAGTAATTTCATGTATATAAATAGCAAAAAATTTTCGAACAATTGGAAAATTTTAAATATATATTGGTGTGCAGTTTGTAAAAGAATGAACCAAACAGTGTTCGGAAAAAATCTGAAAAACTATACAGATCAATACTTGACACCACATTTTGGCGATATGGGAGAGTATACGTGAGTAATTTAAATGAGTACAAAACTGCACGTATAAAAGCGAATGGTCATTTGTGCACGCGCGCATATTTTTATTACAAGTATTTGGTGATTTCTTCCACATATGCTTGCAGGCGCAACGTAGATATCTATACGCGTGTATGACTTATTATAATGGAATCTTGTGCTGCTGGCAAGACTGGATCAGGAACTCCATTAAGATTAATTTTCCCTCCATCCACACATTTTTATAAGAATGCGAAAAAAAGTTCGCTACACTGAATAAAGATAGACTTATTGGATATTGTAATGAAGTGAAGTCACTTTGCCATTCATTATTTCATCCGCAAATTGACTAAATAAAATATCAAAATGATACTGCTGAAGTGAAAAATAAGTATTATGCAGGGATTAGTGATAGAATAAGAGAATAATAAAATAAAAGAAAAGAAAAAGACATTACTTGGGCGCTTGTAAAATAGTAATTTCACACGCGTAGTCTATGAATGTTATGGTTGAGCGTGGTGTGAGAATGCACTAAAGAGATTAGTCCGAATCAACAGCATGAATGTCAACAATCATCTGGAAAAGCAAAATCATCCAAAACGCAAATCGCCACAATATCATGAAATCATGGATAGATGGCAATATGGTAACATGATTTCAAATTATCGTCATAAATTCGAAGAACGTTAGCAGAATATGGACAGCATGACTAACCTAAAAAGCAGCCATAACAATTAAATGCAATGTGAATGGGAAATATAATAGTGAGCACAACCAAAGTACACTTATAGCCCAATCAAATAAGCCCAAAAAACTGGCAAACCTCGGAATGGAAGCGAATAAGCTGAAAATTGGAGAAAACCTTTATTTTGGCATTCTAAAGACTAAGAGACAAGTCACCAGCTATAATCTTGTGTCCGCGTCACAAGATATTCAAGGTCAAAGGTCGGGAAAATCGGTTATTTGCAATTATCTCGATTTCTATCGGAAAACCGTCATTCGAGGTTGTTATGAAATTTGTAGATTATAAAAATACCTACAATTGTCATCTGAAGCATTTTTCTGTATCGTTAACCTCTCGAGGTACAGCGCGGAGAGTGCAAGCCCACATCTGTATATAGGAGCATATAGCATATTAACGCTATATATAAACGCGGGGCCGAGAATACATTATTCAAAGCAAATAATTGTATTAAAATATTATTATTTATATTGTTATTATTATTTGTTTATGAATTGAAAAAAAAATATATATATGTATTACTTATAACGATGACCACATTGACTTTGGGCAACCGCATGACGAAGACAACGACAACCAAGAATAATTTGAATATGCTATTTTGTATTTAGTCTTCATAATAAATGAATAAAAATTAAAATTTAACATTGCACTATTTCATGCAACATTTACACATATGCGCCTCACCTATAAGTTATACATATATGTATATATTTTTTTTTTCAATTTATAAATAATTATAATTATAATCATTATAATCATATTTTAATACATTATTATTACTCAGCATTAGGGTGAGCCAAAAAAACTAACCTATCGAATTTATAGGTTAAAATGAACCTATTTACCGAGGAAAAAATGTCCC
>JAQQBS010001423.1:5533579-5553822 GCA_030347275.1 Microctonus aethiopoides
GGGTCTCATAATTATAAAATGCGAAAAATCTGCCAGTGGAGGTCGTTAGTATAATATATAGTAAATTTTACTAAGTTTTCAAACCTCTATAATATGTGTATATTTCCCACAAAAGCCCAAGCATTAAAAATATAAGTTTTTTAAACACTTACAATCATGAATAAAACGCAATAGAGTATATGCCTTGGTATACGGTATACAATACCGTATGTGAGTGCATTGTAGTCGCTTTCTCTGCGCTCTATTGCGAAAATGGTTGATGTTACAGAAAAATGCAAGAGGCATTTATTGTAGATAATTTTATAACGAACAATTTTTATAATGACCTCTATTGACCTCCGAGCGATAAGTTGCGAGATATTCGCGAAAAACTGATTTTCGTGACCTTTTGACCTCTATAACTTTTTTAGCCGGCACGATATCAATGTCGATTTTTCACATCTTCATTACAATGCCGTAATGAAGGTGTGTACAAAAATTCAGCTTGGTTTGAATTTTTGCGCAGATGAAACCTAAAATTCCTGGGCTATTGAGCCATTTAATTTTAGTCCTTTGTGGCAGATATTTCTATTTCTTCCACTTTAAGGTATGAAAAAGGTATAACGAATTTTGGATACATACCAAATTTAGACCTCCAAAGTCCTGTTCAGTTAATACCTAAGTTATATATTTTTTTACATATATTGCATATATGTAAAAGTTGCATGAGAAAGAGGAGAGATAGGTTATATCGTATTTTTTATTCTTAATTTATTAAACAATATATCGTAGTAAGTATGTATCCAAAATAAAAGTATAACTCTTGAACCTCACTAAGGAAAAATGAATGAATATATTTGTTTAATCAATATATTAATTATATCCAATTAATATATTAATCATATATGGACTTTTTTTTTTTCTAATTGTTATTGCTCATAGATGATTTTATAATATGCTCACATTTATACATCTATTATCATCGAAATTTTCACCGAAACATTGGAATTTTTTTTTTGTAATTCGAACTCGTCAGCGCATTAACGTCACAGCATCTACCGAATATTTTTATTTAATGATGTTTCTTCACAACATCTTTGAAAGCACTGTTTATGTATCATATGAGTGCATATCGAAATTTATATGGTTTCACCATTTTCATTTATGAATATAATATTATATTTAACAAAGTGCAATGAAACGTATGACCCGACAAAAAGATGAAACAGATGTGTAACATTGGCCGACCGGCGTCAGCGGCGTTTGACGCAGCCTATTGTCTCTTGTCATTACGTGGCTGTAGTACGCAATGGTCGAATCTAATTGCCGATGATTTTATATATGAAACAAATGAGGAATAGATTTAGTAATTCGTAACTTGTACCTTCTTGTACCTACATGGATGATAATGGAGGTATAAAAAAGGACAAGTTAGGAAAACTAAGGAGTAATTATTGAGGTTCAAATGGATGTGAAAGATATAAAAGGTATTGGGAGTCACTATTTAGGACTGATGAGGAACAATTGAGATACAGTAAGGAGCAGAAAGGTCTAATGTAGGAACGAAATTTCGACTCGGGCGTATTCAATAACAAAGTGATATATATTTCTTTTATGAACTCATCAATCGTAAAAATACAAATTGTAATGAATTCGACCTGTAATCGATTAAAACAAAAAAAGTTTCTGTTTGATCGTACGAATTTTATAGAATATTATATACAATTTCATTCCTTTATCATGCGACAACTATCGGCATAAAAAAAGTAATTCCTTATTCATGCAAATCTCGTCCGACTTGCTTGCTTTTCACTATCTCTCTGTTCTTCTTTTCTCTTTTCCTTGATACTATAGCCGCACAGAAATGACCATCTGCATACAATAAAATTCCTACAGCATTTTCTGTATGATAATCACTCGGCTGTGAATATTTAGAAAAAATAGTTTCAATTAGTTCAAATATACAAATTGAACATCAAATATGATAATTATATAAGAATAATTTCTACATGAATTATTGAACTTAAACACCTCTAATCTATTCATTTTGCCCCTCTCTATATATTTTCTTGTCTTTCATGCATAAATACTCAATACATTCTTGTCTTTCATTCTCTATTGTATCAGAAAGCGCATATCCCGATCCACGAGTTATCATTCATCAAATTCTAACAGTATTTACGCGCGGTAAGAGAGCATTAGTTTTTAAAAAATAGAGAATGAGAAAAAAAGAGCACCCGCGCTTGCGTCGTACCTAGCGTGATCCAATCTACAAAGTATAGTGAGTAGTACCTGCTGATATTTTACTGTCAGCCAATGTTTCCGAACCGTTGTCCGAAGATCAGATATATTGAGCATTGACCAGGTTTGCCGTTCACCATACGGAGAACGAACGTATTATCCTCTTTTCGTATATATTAATGATTATGTCTTTTGTACATATATACACAAGTGAGGAATTATTTGCAAGTAACAAAAATGAAAAGCCCTAATTTCCCCCTTCCTGCAAACGATGTTAGCAGTAAGATAATCAGACAGAGTCCAGTTCATTTCACTTCTAGTGACTATCGAAGTCGTTGTCGTCGTCGTGCTGGCAATAGCCTTCGTGCCTTGTCAAAGTATCCAGAATTTATTGCTTTATCAAATCCGCGCATCCCGCCATGTTCATTTACTTCTCTTTCTTATTCTTCTTCTGCTCGTCTCTTTCTCACACACTCTCACGCCTCGGGCAAACCTTTTACCAAGAGTTTTCCCCCTATCTATCATCGTTGAGAACTATACTACCTGACATTTAACCAGTAAAAATATATATACTCACATAAATAATCTCACTACACATATGTAATATCACAAAATATTTTAGCATAGTCAGTTAGTGTTATAAATTGAAACATCTATTTTTATATACTGCAGTATAATATATAAAGCTACTGTATATACTTATACATATAGGTTTATTAATGAAGAAATATTCTCCGATCACTTTTTCTTACGTACACTCAAACGGTACCATCGAACAGTCGTTAGTCAAAAACGAAAGGTAGGTATTTAACGCTTCTGTACGGTATTTTACATGCCGGTGCATCACGTAGCCCGTGTCAATGACCTATTTCAACATCATTTGGAATAGTAGATACATAAAATCTTACAAGACTACCAGAGACCGGTCATTTTTGTTTTTTTGTGTTCTCTTACACGTAAGAATTGATAAGACTTTAAGAATGAAAATCTTTATTGAGTAGAACTCTGTATTTTATTTATCTTGTTTGTCAGAATACAATTTTGCTTTATTTAAGACCAATGAGTAACAATGTGATTTCGAAGTTTTTTTATTGTAGTTCACTGAAATAATAAATAGGCATAATGTTAGCTATTAAATTTCGTACAATGAAATATTTATGTCTATTTTATGTAATAATCATTTCATTGAGTAACATAAGTACCGTTGAAAAAAAATTTGAAAACGATAAATGCTCATTTTGTTCATAATTGCGTGAAATATTGAAATTCTTTTAATTTAAAAAAAATGTATTTATAAATCCTGGGAATTTTTATATAAAACTATGAATTTTGTAATAAATCGCTGAAATATGTGTTGAGTAGTCATTGAGCAAAACTGAACCTGGTGTTACTAGTCTCGTAAATTAATAAAAAGAGAAATCAGGTTATTAATTGATTTTATGCACAAAAATAACACTAGTAGTTTTAGTTTCAAATCACGCATTCACACGACAGATCTTTTATAAAAATAAATAACTGAGCGCATCCCAATGTTTATTAGGTCTTCCAGAACAATAATTATTTACAATGGTAACACAAAAAGAACATTAGAGTCAACGCTATATGGAGGTAAATGAAATGAATGATAAGTTTAGCGTGATTAATCGAACTAAATAAATAATTTTAACGGATATATAAAAAGTGACGTTGTTAAGGTGAAAATGAAAGTCACATTGTTAGGGATTGGCACTCTAGCATGTGCCAGAAAAAATAGTGAAAATGAAAATAATCGAAATTGATATGAAATGGGCAAAAATAATGTATAATTTGTTTCAATCTTGATTTAAGATAATTATTCATTGAGTTCATGATGAGCTGTAACAATGGGTTGAGATATTACGAGTTGATTATGAATTTTCATGGTTTTGAATTAGACTGATTGCCAAGATGGCTTCGCCACGAAGTGGTGAATAATACAGTGATGATGCACGAATTATTTACTGACAAGGAAACCTTCCGAGACGCCCCGAGTCGAAATTTTGTTTCTACATTAGATCTCTATTTCCTTAGTGTACCTCGTGAGTCCTAAATAGTGACTTCCCAGTACCTTTCATTTCCTTCATATTCATTTTAGCCTTAATAACTCCTTAATTTTCTTAACTTGTTCCTTTTTTATATCTCTATTATCATCCATATAAATACAAGAAGGTGCAAATTAAAATTCGTTATACTTTTTTTATACCTTAAAGTGGAAGAAATGGAAATATCTGCCACTTCTAAGGTCTTAAAAAAGACTGAAATTGAATAGCTCGTCTATAATAATACTTTGAATTTTACTTTTTCATTTCAAATTTCACATAGTTTCCTCACTGAACATATAAATAATTTTCAATTAATCTATTGAATAGATATGAATTGAGTCATATTTTAGAGCAGCTTTAACCATAATTTTTCAGATGCAAAAACATGTATTTAGTATTTTTTTACACTCTTTCGATTAAAATTTTTCCCATAAAAAAATAGCCTATAGATTTTTTTTTTTGAGTTTTTTTTTATTTTCAATGGCTCGAAATTTTTTCTTTGTTTTTTAAATGTAACACTACATGCATTTTTCATCATTTTTCATGTAGATTTTTATCTATTTGGTCGATTTTGAAAATATCAATTATAGAAATATGTGAAATCTGAAAACCACCCACGGGGTATCAATTTCGGCGCTCATTTCACCCCTTAAAAATGTTTTTCCGCACAAAAAAAAAAATGCGTATCTCATCATTTTCGATGCAGATTAACATATAACCGCTACAAAATTTTTTTTATTTCATTAATCATCAGATTTTCACGTATGACAGATAAAAAAAAAGATAATAATGTATGGGTGTATGTTAGAGTTAAGATTTAACATCTTATTACAAAAGCTATAATGCTTAATTAACAATGTGGGAGTTTCATAGAGTTGATTGTAAAATGATAATTAATGTCAGATCAATAAATTCCAGTTTAAAAGAAAATTTGTTGTCAATTATAACCAACTTTCAGCTTTTCAGCTCTATAACTCGAAAACTGCAAGTCGGAGAGCGTTTGCGATAGATAACTTTTTTGTAGCAAATTTAATGCTCTATGAAAGCTGTAAATTCATTTTTTTCAAAAAAAAATTTGTTGTTATCAAAAAATTGACTTGAAGTCGAAAAAAACAATCTTCTCGTGTTAATCATACGGGAAATAGAATTTTTGACACAGCGAAGCCTTTAATTAACTTGGAATTGTTTTTCAAACGGAAATATTTTTTTTTTTTTCCATAAATAATCAGATTTTCAATGTGCTCGGAAAAAAAAATATCGCCTAAAAATGAAACACCCTAAATTATATATATGACAGTATTATCAATTGAACTTGATGTCTAAAAATTCAATCATTAACTACTCAATCAATATCACTGAATCAATTCAAATGAAACAAAACGCAAAATGTTAAGCATTCGTTTTTGGATTCAGCTATAGAATTCTACTCAAATAGTCAGCAGACACGCCCCGAGCTGATTCACAGCGTATCCAACGTGTATTTAGCTATTCTTTGACATGTTTAAATCCTGATCGTGATTTCACCATTTTATTACGCCGTCAACATTTCAAAGTATAAATCTAGTAGCTATTCAACATCCCTAAAGTATCTTTCCAAGATTTTAAGCCTTGTTCAGCATCTCCAACTCATCTGTTGGCAGATGCATGATTGTGAATCAACTACTTTATTGCTGCTCCAACCTCTCAAGGATTAGATGTAGGTATACGAATTATATATTACTTATTAAACATGTCTGCAACACATCTTCATAGCATACAGAATTTGTTTGGAGCTTTTTTATTGTCATGTATGTAATAAAATGAATACATATTAAATATAAATGATTAGAAAAGTGTAGATGAATACTGGGAAAATTAATCAGATAATAATTATACTAACATTAATTAAAATGTTTATCCACATTTATCTTCAGTTATTAATTCACATATATATTTATGTATATATATGTTTTGCACATTCCTACTGAGCAATTTCAAGTTTAGGCTAAAAGAAGGAACCAAATTTTATTTCAGAAATACTTAGTGCATTGAAGGTGGCATTGCAGGGTGTTCTCAGCCCTTTGTATACAGTAAAATTATGTCAAAAAATCGTGAAAACTTTTGACAACGGTTTTTGGAGAATTTACAAAATATTTTTTTTCCCCAATAATCAGTACTTCGTCGGCACTTGATTATAGATCAGTTATATAGTAAACAAGTCACATAGTGTGAATAACAATCTCAGAGACATATTCAACAGAGGATTTCAATGACTGTAAAAATTTATCATTTTATTTTATTGTCAAGAATATTTTTCATTCATAAAAAACCCATAAATGATATTTTATTATATTAATATACACAATAAAACATTTTGTTTGAGAGTCAACTCAAAATTTTTATTAAAACTTTTTCACGATAATTTTGTATCAAATGCTAATAAAAGAGATTGTATTGAAACAGAAAAATCATTTTGTGTAAAATAAATAATATTTAATGTTAAATCTAATGAACATTTTCATGTTCGGTAGTACAACAGCGTATCATGGTTCGAAATAAGATTGTACTAGTTCAATGTTACGAATGTCAAATAGTATTTGGAGTGAAATATTTGTAAAGTTTACCTGACAATTGATTGCTGATTGATACATTATGGACTAATTATAATTTTGTTTATTTATAAAGTAACGAGTTCAATCTGTAACATAATTTGACATGGAATACTATTCACTTTACGCAAAATGAATTTTCCACTCTGATTCAAATTCTTCGGTTCAAGTTTGATTCAAAATTTGCGTTAATAGCCAACACAAATTTCGAGAAGACTTTTACGCGAAACACTCTACTGTGTACATTCAGAAAATGATTAGAATGTGGACAGAAAAATCTACAAAATACATTACGCATATTTACATACTCAATTGAATTCATACCTCAGATCTCATGTTAATTTTCAATTATATTGGCTTTAAATGAAATTTTATTTACATGTTTTTTGATTTATATTTGTAATTATTACGTCACTGCTGTCATGCATGGACAACACAATGGGAAATGATTGGACCCGGTTTATCATTCTATACATCTACTATTATCCCCATGTTGGCTACACAGTATATACAATTTTTTGTAAAAGTCCATTCGGAATTTGTATTAAAATTTTTTTGACACAAATTCATCTTAAAAATAATGTTGAAATAGCACATTATTCATGTGACTTGATTCAATTTCGATGGTGTGCTAAATATCCACAAAAAATAGAAAAATATGTTGACGGCAAGTGTATATAGTCTGAGAGACAAAAAATTAGTATCATATTCGACATAAGGTATTGTTCATTTCACGAAAAATTATTTTTCTGCTCCAACACAAATTACTGTGTTGAAAATCGATACAAAATCTGCGTTAAGAACAGTTGACATAAATTTTGAGTGGATTTTTACCAAATTTTTTTTACTGTGTATCAACTCACAATCATTACTACTATATGATAAACTTCGTCTGTCTGATATACTACACCTGTTAGTAACCTGGTATGAGCACCTATCAAAATGTATTGAAATGAATAAAAATCGGATCATCATATATATTCTTCTCTAATTATTTGCAGATATAAAAATGATAGAATAATTTGTTAACTGACGAGACTGCCACCAACTGAAGAAAGTGCGCATTGACTGATAGCTTGAATTACTTATAAATATTACGTGATACAACGGTACAAGTAACGAAGGAAAAGAAAAATTTATCGCTGAACCGACGCATCAATGCAATATTTATCGACCCATTATGGTGATGGCGATTCGTGGACATATAAGTGTGATGATGCACTGTGATCACGATTGATTCATGAAGATGCATTCTGTGTGTATGTTTATGAACATAACGAGAATTTTCTGCTGTATCTTTTTTTTAATTACTTATTCTGTGTTGCTCTTTCTTCTTCATTTTATATACATGTATACATATATATATATATATATATATATATATATATATATATATATATATATATATATATATATATATACATGTAGTATGTATGTTCTTTATCTCTTTTCTGCACGCTACTCACACATTTTAATGAATTCTCGATGTCGTGGTGCCGATTAAATCAGCGATCAAGCGCATCGTTTGTGGTATCAGAAAGGTCGTCTCTCACGTTGGTAAAAGGCATTACTTTATTAGTCGAGATTTAATCGGATGTGGTGAATTATAATGGCGTAGGATCATGTACGCGTAACGTAAGTGCTTGTATTTGAGTGACGATGTGACGTTGTGAAAATTTAATATTTTTTAATTTTACTTTCAAATGTCCGCTAAGCATAAATGATCACTTAATAATTATATTTTTTCTGGAATTCGTGTTCAATCGTAAGCTGATTTCATAATGCGATTTTGCAAATACTCAATTCGCGCGTGTGTGTGTTTCCCACCTCTCTATTAAGCAATTCCTTTTTCTTCAGTAGCACATCCTTCCTGTATCCCAGCCATTAAATTGATAACATACTCAGCTGTGTACCATACAAATAAGTGTTTGCGTTCGCTACTACTCTACAAGATTCATGTGGAGCTGGTTACAGTAGAGTATACTCACGATCCTCCTCTTCTTCCGCTTGTATGTATAGTTGAAAAATATTTTTATTCACCTACTCTTTCACTTTTCCTGGATCTCACGCGCAGTCGTACCAAATTATCTTATGTTATAAGGGAAGATAACTGCGTAATTTCGCAGGTGGATACAGGGTCACGGACTTGCATCATGATTGTATAGTATTGACTTCGTTTTTCTTTTTCATTCAAAAAATGAAGAAAACATTTAAAAAAATGAAAATATTGAAATTAGAAAAAATTTAATATGTACACATAGAAGGAAACGATAATTCATAGTTTAAAATAATAAATCAAATAATGTATTTATTAAGATAGTAAAATGATAATTTTTTTAACTGTGAAGGTTTTCATAGCATAACGAGTGTTGGTAGTGAATCGCAATTTCATCAAATAAATGTTGATATTTTGAATTATGCCTTATTTAATTTACGTAAATTCCCATTAAACCTATACACAGTAAAAAAATTTTTGTAAACGCCCACTCAAAATTAGTGTCAACTGTTCTTAACGCAGATTTCATATTAATTTTAAAACATGACAATTTGTGTTAAAGCACGAAAATAATTTTACGTAAAATGAATAATATTTCATGTCGAATCTGACACTAAATTTTTGTCTTTCAGACTATATACATTTGGAGTCCACATATTTTTTAATTTTTTGTGAATGTTTAACACCCCATCGGAGTTGAATCGTGTCACATGAATAATGTATTGTTTTAGCATCATTTTCAGGTTGAATTTATGTTAGAAAAATTTCAACACCAATTCTGGGTAGATTTTTATAAAAATTTTATACCGTGTATCACCACGGGTCAAGTGACCCTTTTCAGGTTTCTTGTTGAGATTTCTGTGAAATAATATCATCACACCGCCATTTGAATTCACTACTTTCATTGAAAAATTAATCAAAAGTATTTTTCGTACTCTAAACTAACTAAAAGGAATTTTTTCTGCTTTACATCTTAAAATATATAACTTTTTGAACATCGCTTATTTAATTCTTTGTGGTAGAAATAGGTATGTATGAAATGCCGGTGAGTTTAGCGTTAATTGTTGTGTCTGCCATGAAAAAATAATTTACCAATAAAAAGAATAATTTAAATTATCTGCTAAAATCAGGTTAAATTTACGATTGATATCGTTAGTAGATTTTCAATTAGGTACAATAATTATTCTCAAAATCGACAATAATGATAACTTAAGTGCTCAACTTGTCTATTCAATCTTTTGAATATCGTTCCATTTACATTACAATCGCCATACTACTCATATAACCTTCGGTGATAAGTTTTAACACTATTTAATTTTTACAGTGCATGAAACCATCTAGATTAGTAGAATCATATATTAATGGAATCATATTCTATATTATTAATCATTAATCATGAATGTCTACAATTTGAA
This sequence comes from Microctonus aethiopoides, assembly GCA_030347275.1. NCBI lineage: Eukaryota > Metazoa > Arthropoda > Insecta > Hymenoptera > Braconidae > Microctonus > Microctonus aethiopoides. The sequence continues at coordinate 5,543,859 of JAQQBS010001423.1, forward strand.
ATTGTATTATGCATTAATATTGATGTTTGTCGTATATTAGCCGCTGCATATACAAATGTATATATTTATAAACATGCATTTGTTTTTGCAAAGCAGCAAGCCCGTTAAAGCTGTATTCCTATATGTGTTCTCCAACGGGTTTTATAGAATCCGGTTACAGATTCTATCTATCGAACCGCAGAACAAATTTTTCTAGCTCTAATAATAATTATCGATCCATCTCTCCAACAGCGAACCAGTTCTGATAACATCTTTCCCAGACTAAAATAAGCTCGAATGAGCTAAATCTGTATTTATTTTGTACGAATTAATCCGAGATGTCATACAGCGATTGGCGAATACGCAAAAAAATCGTCGAATAAAGTAAATGAACATCATAAACTTTATAATATTTCTATTCGATTGAATAATTTGCAAATGCGTTATCAGACGGAAAGAATTTTATGTTGAGAAGTCACGCAATATTCACCACAAAATTGACTTTATTTGTTTAAAATACTGGCGTATGATACTGCTGAATATTCAAAAAAAAATATATTACGGAGAGAATTTTTATTCAAAAATGACCCCCATTGTCACTGTAATGGTGAGATAACAGACCAAAAACACTCGAGTCGCCCAAAATTTTGACTGGAAATTGAATTGAATTCAAAATATGTTGCATCAACTTTTACTGTACCGTATTATTAAGATGAGAGAAAGCTTTAATATAAACAAAGCGCTAGACATAAGTTTACTTCATTATATACATATAATTCCTTCACAATATGTTCACTGCCTCACCTACAAGTACTAAATGCGTTGTAATATGAGCATTAATCTTTAGAAGACTGGGATTTGACAGATGAAATCGCCCTTTGAAAGTGCCCAAATTAGTGTCTGATATCATGTATCCACTATCTACAAAATACCTATCACAGGGCGAGCCGATCTTATTTTGGTCTTGCAGCCCGGCAGAGTACAAAAAAATTTTTCAATGTGAAATTTTATAACATTATTAAAATTCGGTAAAAACGATAAATTCACACATCTCCATCCACTTATCTCTAAAAGCTTCATTTTTTGGTACTCCCGAAGTTTAATGTTTTGCAAAGAGTGATTTATAATTTAAAACAAAGCAGGATTTTGCATTAGATGAAGATTATTTTGTTGAACAACCAAGTTCAAGAGAGTCGAATTAAAGAATAAATCGAAATAATCTAAAGGTTCATTTCCTCATACAGTAATTTTGTCATAGATACTAGATTCATGTTCGGTACAAATATTTCATGAAGCATTTTTATAACAATGAAGAATTTGTGATAGCCATTGATTAAAATATAAATTTCAATCTTAATTTTTTATCAAACGAACAAATTATTTAAAATCGAATGAATCACATAAATCGTTGTCCTTTGCAAATATTATATCTTTTCTCAGATATATCAATAAAGTGGAAGACTATTGATGTATATATATTCAAATATTCATACATTAATTTCATTAATGTAACAGGAGTCTGGGTACGTAACGACTCGTGCCAAGTATGTGTGTGCACGCGAACTCACATACACAAGCGAGTCGCTACTACACAATATATACCTAACAGATCCTGAGTTAATGAGATTATAAGTAGTAAAATGAGGGGGATTCTATATCAAACAGCATCATTTCGGCGGCGTGAGGACACCACTATCGGGGTTCTGTTCCAAGCTATAACGTAATAAGGGAGGAGAGGGGCAGAAAGGGAGGAAGTTCTGCTTTACTATCATGGGGTTTTGTTCTAATCTATTATGTTATAGGGGATTACGTAACAAGGGAGGGGGAGGACAGGGACGATTGAGTTCTACTTTGCCATCAAGGGTTCTATTCTGAGGTATTATGTAATAGGGGTTTCAACATCACCAAGATGGGGTGTAGTCTACCTTAGCGGCGAGAGGTAAACCCCCTTAGCGGCCACGTGGGGAGTCCGTGCAACTGTGCAGTTAATATTTGATGACTCATATGTTATCAATAGGGGGAAAACAATTCAGTCTTCGTGGAACATATAAGTGAATTGACATAATACATGATTTGATTGCGAAACACAATGATACCAAGCCTCGAACGATCTAAATGAAACCCCGAAGTTACAACGATGAATGAAAAAATTCTACTTCGAACTGTATATAAGCATCATTATGTTATGGAAAAGCAGAGAGATAAATTTAAAATCAGTGATAAAGTTCGAATAAGCCAATATAAACATTTATTCGAGAAAGGGTGTACACCAAACAAGACAACTGAAATATTTACCATTGCCGAAGTGCTGAATGCCACTCCTCCAATATATAAACTCATTGATTATCAGGATCAACGCATCGGTGGATGTTCTTTTTTCGGCAAGAATGTTATATCTTTGGCGCTGCCAAATGACGACGAATTCTTATAGAACTCGACGAAATAAGACGTTTTTGAAGAATAAAAAATTTCGATATCTCGCTTAGTTTTCGAGATATCAAAGCTTCAAAATTTATTTTTTTCATTTTTATTTCTATGTTATGTTTGACATTTTTCGACGAAATAAAACTTTACGAAGTCTTATTTGTCGCGAAAAGTATAGATGTAAACAAATGATCTGTATGTATATCTCAAAACAAATTTTTCCGTCACAGTCGCACTAAGAAATTTAATTCAAACTATAAATACAATAACACACAAGAGTCTTGGAATTTCCGATTTTTTGTTTATATACTATTTATTTACATTTTGGAATCTTATACGTCAAGTAGGGGACTCCAATCCCCAGTTAAATACTGATTGATGTTTTTGAATAGAAAAACTACGTATTTTTGCTAAAAAAAAACATTTTGAAGTTGAAAAAATGAATAAAAATTGAAAAACTGCTTGTTATAGTGATTTTCGACAGAAACGATAAATTTAAACCTTCGGGGCACTAAGAAAAAAAATCGCAGCGCTTTACGACTTTCAAGGTTTTTTGGGGACACTTTGAGGTTAAAAAATTACTGACGATATCCTTCGTTCATACATTATATCCAAAGTTATGCCAAAGTATCCAAATATCCTTAAATTCGCAAATTTTCAGCTTTTTTTCAAGACACATCATCACTTCGAAATTATTTTTTTTATCAACAGCCACTAATTCCATGTCATAGAGAATGTTTTGTAGTTTCCAAAACCCTACTTTCATTTTCTGTAGGATCATCAGTTCCCGAGTAATTGATTGTCAAAGTCAAAATGGACTTTTTTGCTTTGATCGACGATTACTCCGCGCCAAATTATCGTACGGAGCTCATAAACCAGTCAAATTAAAGCAGACTAAATTTTCTAAAAGACTCTTATGGTCGCATGATAAAAAAAATTTTTTTGAAGTCCACAGACCATTTTGAACACGAGCAAAAATTTGGAATTTTTTTTTTTCGTTGGTTTTCGAATAACTTCTTGAAAACCGCTCACGCTAAAAAATCTAACTGTCCCGATCTGTAAACTAGACACTTGGAGCTACAATTTCCTTTTCTTATATGTTCTGTACGACTATTTTTCTCCGAGTTATCACTTGTTGAAAACCACCCAAAAATTTGGAGTTTTTTTAATATCCTTTAATTTTTGTGAGTAGTGTATGATGAGAAGCAGTTGCGTCTGAAGTTTTTAAATATATCTGCCAAAAGTGATACATCAGTCTTCAGATCTAGATCTGAGTATTCGCCTAATGTATTGATGTTAAATTTCATCCAAACTTCTTGCGCATGTTCATAATTTTCATTTGAAATATCATCATAATATAATTTAGAGTAGAACTCATCTTTCTCCGGTAACTGTTGTTCATCAAGTTTTGCCCAATTGTCAATGTACTCTGATAAATACTGATAAATTTCAAAGCAATACATTTAACTGAAAAGCAAGATCAGTCCTATATGAATTGATAACTCCCTTTGTATTAGATGCAAAATAAAATCATATCATAAAGTATTCACAGACATGAAATTATGAATATTTTAATTAGCCACGCCTCTAATAGTTCGGGAGACAGCGACACAAATTTGACGAGTATTTTACCAACCTTTACTTCATCATAAAAAGTAAGTGGCACGTATGTAATATCAGGAAACAACGTTCAGCTGGCAACGTAATGGGGGGTGTAGGTGGGGGAGCGCCTCCCACAATTTCGTCAAATCAAGTCATACCACTATCGCTGAAATTTTGTTTCTTGAATAATTATGTTGTGAAACATAAGCCTTCTTTCATTTTTTCATAATCTCACATAATTTTTCATACAAAAAATGGAGATGTGAAGCTGTCTTTTCACGAACATCGGGTAGCATTATTTCTCATAAGATGATATTATGAGATGCCTTTCCTGAGAGAATTACGTGTTAAAATGCATTGTATATGAGATTATTCAAAAGCATGCATGATCTCTCTTCGAAAAAAGCAGTTTTTTCGATCAGTAGAATGATAACACTTAAGAATACAATAAGATAATCTTTACTATATCGTCACATCACACATATATATGCATATTTTACGATGTTTTCAGATTTCAATTTTTTTTTCCTTCAAATTTCAAAATAATGTCGTTAGAAGATCTCGAAGTTACATATTACCACACGCGATACTTTTTGTTAGGCGCAAAACCCCAAACGAAGTTTTTTTTTTTTTTTAGAGATATAAAATTTCTTATTTTTTTATTACAATATGACAATTTTTGTTGGGTGTATTCTTGGACATTTTTTTTTTTCAGGAAATACAACACCATGGCCATATACTTGGTACTTTTATTTTTACAGCGGAGCTGGTTTTGGTAAGATACTAAATGCTTCACGCATAAAGTTTAGAAATGACGATCAGCCATGAAAATTCACAGTTTGTGCATGGTCTCACGGGAAGTTTATGCGTCAGTGTTTTATAATTCATACGAGGTTATTGCACAAGGCTAGATATACCGTTCTAAGTATTGCGAATATATAATTCACTTAGTTGATTAAAGCAAAAATATGAATATTATATGATGCTTAATTGAAAGTTATTGTAAATATTATTGCGAAGTCTATTCTTCATTTATCCATTTATAATTATCATCATATTACAAAAGAATTGCATAATGCAAACGTGTACCGATTCTCTAAGTATTTGAATCAGGAACATATATCTTATAGATTTTTATAAGGGAATAAAAAGATGAAAAGTTGCAATAAAATTGTGGAACATATATAATTTTTTAAATTAATACTAATAACTGATGTAGATATTAATCTTCATCAAACTAATATTGTGCGTTAATATTATTTAAAATTAAAAAATAACATTATTTGTATAATGTTGAATTTTATATTAATTCAATATATCCATTTTTGCAATATTAGTTTTTGCACGGTTTATTGTGGAAATTTTTCGGAGCAAAGGAGGGTGAGGCCAAAATGACATGCAAGGCAAAACGACGTATATAAGTTGTTACTCCGTGCTTTTTCGAGGAATACATTTTCTGTGCGTGGCAACACTGCAGTTGCACCGTTCTACAATCTACATGCGCCATGTCAGGCACGTTTGAAGTGGTTTCCGTTGATATTATAGCAATTTGTTGAAAATATACGTTTCAAGATCAAGTTAAGTTGAAAATACTATAATAATTTTATACTAATTGAGCCAGCAACTTACTCTATTGTTGTCTGCAATACGTATTATCGTTTGCCGTTCAATTGCTTGTAAATATGGCTGCTTGCATGAACATTTTAACCAACAAGTTGACGTAACCGTGTCTACTATGCATGTGGATAAATAATAACACATGGAATGTGTCATTTTGCTTTACATAAAGTGCGTAGTGTGTGTTTTGCTTTACAGTATTCTATTATTTTTTTTCTCACTTTAGATGGTTTCTAATATAAGAAAAAATTGAATCCACAATCCTGATCAAATGAAGGCATACAGAAATCATAGGAAGCGGTGAATGATAATGGGATGGGAAAATGCATTTGTTTAATGTTCTCCAAGAGAAGATGCGCCCAGTAGAAAAAAGGTGTGTGTCAGCTCCGACACGCAATTGGAGTTTACTCTTTAAGAATAATTACTGTAGAATTAAAAATATATGCAACGGGAGTAGATAAAAGCTTCTTCTGTTTAACTGAAAAAATTGAAAATTTTATTCAGATTTCAATTGATTTTCTTCAATATTAAAATCATCTTAAACATTATTAATTTCATCAAAAGTATAATGTCGTTATTTATTACTGTGACAATAGGTTTGTGGTAACTAAAATACGATACGTGGACGTCGGAAGTAACATGATTTACATATCTTGAAAATATCCCAATGGATGTACCATGTCTTGTCGTCCCCAGCGTGTTACCAGAAATGAAGTCCAAATTCAGTTCCTTTTTTAAAAATTGTACACAGCGCAATCCTTCATCAGTATCAAATTGAATGTTAAAATCACCGCCAAGTATGAGCGGAAGTTCATGATATCATTTTTTCAACAGTTTAAAACCTCCTTTCGTATATGCTAATAATGCCTCATAAAGAAAATCTATTACGTCTCTAACTTTCTTATTGACAGAATTGTACACTGTGACTGCTTCGTGCTGTATAGTTGTAGGACCTGCATCAGGACTTAATTGTGTCAATGGCGCCGTGAGTCCAGGTGTTCTGAAATTCAGAAAGGCCTACTTCTTGCCTCAGAACTATTTTAGCAGAATCAGACTTCAACTTTGCTTCCACTTTTTGCTTTAACCTGTATTGACGATTATATTCAGCTTTAGATATTTTGACTGGTTTATCACCATTATCATTTTTGTCGTTTTTTTCGAAGTCTGTACTCGCGCTGACGCTCTGCATTAGTTTTTGGAGATGGTTTTGATAACGGGCTAATTACATCACTGCAAATAGACATATTCAGACATTTTTAAATTCATGAGTACAATTATCGAATCATATCAAGATGAATGATTTATATTGTCCCTTTTTTGCGTTAACCTCGTAATTAATTGTAATAAAATTTTTTCAAACTATTTATTATAACTATTGATTTTAGCTAGTTACTATGTATTCAAAATCATTATGAATATTCACGTGAATTGAGTACAAACAGACATTCCTATTAATTTCTTATGAATTACCTTATTGCAGTTACGTGTTAAATGCAGTGAAGGGACGATATATTTTGAAAGGATGTATATATATTTATCAATATTAATTGTTGTTTAACACATAATTGATTATTGAATATTTATTATATGAGGCGACAATTTAGACAGAACTGATTTCATGTCCATACATTTCGTTATATCAATATGTCATATATTGAATAGCCTAAATATAAACAAGGATCACGCCATAATGCGCACGCAATCAATAATAAAGCAGTTCACTCAATATATACATTCACATTCACAAATTACAATAACGTGTGACTTGTACTTTTACACATGCATTTCCAACATATATAGAAAAATAGATAGAGTATAAATTCGATTAATCAAGAGTGTAGATGTTCGCATGTACAATCTATATCATATGAAAGCATGGATTACATAACCTACCTGGTAACCGCATCCACGTGTTTTTCAGATTGGTTTTCATTATTACGTAATTAATTTTGCTTACTTCACTATTTATAATGAAAATAATTATCAATATTGATAGAAATGAATGAACAAATAAAATTTTGCATATGCACTGTATAATACATGTATACGTATACAGAGTACTACGTATACAGTATAGGTGTATACATATTTAGGTGTACCCCTTCCATTTTCCCATGCGGTCAGTGTAAGATGGATGGGGAGAATATAAGGAAGGGGCAGCATAACGCTTTCAAGTGTGCGTTACTATTTCTGACAAATTTTTGACAAATGAAACTGACCGAAATAGATTTTCATTCGACAGGTGCTGTGTATATGAGTTGAAAACGGCGGACAAAATGAGACTTTTTCAACTCGTATTGTGGGATATTATAATACCATTGGATTTCAGTTGCGGAGAAATCGAGGATAATTTTGGATACAAATATGAGGACAAAAACCGTACCAATTTTTCAACTCGGGTGACTGAAGACTGCTTCTTCAAATGGACTTTGGTCCAAACACTTCGTGACCTTCATGAAACTCACGATTGAAAATGAAGTGTTATTAATTTTGGATGGCCACACAAGCCATAAGAACCTGGAGTTTCTTGAATTTCGTGAGAAAAATCACATCATACTCTTTTCTTCACCAATCCACCACACCCACTAACTTCAACCTCTGGGTGTCGCATTTTTTAAGCATTTATGAACCGATCATGACCCAAAAGTCACATGACTGACGGCACATTCTGGAAGAACTGTCTCAACATATCAATAGCTTCATTATTCGCAAGAGCCTACAATAATGCTGTCACTATTGGAATCCCGAGTCGGAATTTTGTTCTTACTTTAAACCTGCATATAGCTCGTTTTGTAGAAATTGAAGGTATTATTAAGAACTTGAGCCATTTAATTTTAGTCCTTTGTGGCAGATATTTCCATTTCTTCCACTTTAAGGTATAAAAAAGGTATAACGAATTTTGGATACATACCAAATTTAGACCTCCAAAGTCCTGTTCAGCTAATACCTACGTTATATATTTTTTTACATATATTGCACATATGTAAAATTTGCGTAAGAAAGAGGAGAGATAGGTCATATCGTATTTTTTATTTATAATTTATTGAACAATATATCGTAGTAAGTATGTACCCAAAATAAAAGTATAACTCTTGAACTTCACTAAGGAAAAATGAATGAATATATTTGTTTAATCAATATATTAGTTATATCCAATTAATATATTTTTACAACGCCTGCTCGAGAAGTTGACTTTTCGAGCGCTGTATGTCATCTCTGAAATACGCAATAACGACATACTTCACTATATGTGTTTCATAAACGCACATGTTCGTTTAAATAGAACATAACTGCATAGATTCGAGCTAAACTATACTATTATAGAAATATAACCTCACGGACACAATCTGTGTTCAACTCCCTCTATCTTTTTCACTATACTAGAAACTACGGAAACGCCATCTGATGTCGCGATAGTAATTTACTTTTTATCGTTCATATAAATCATATACTAGAGACAAGTGACCAGTCCTTACCCTCATTTGTTTAAACAAATTATAATTTTTACGCAATAACATTAAAATTTAAAACAATTGGAAAAATTAATTTTAAATCGTTTGTTTCCTCTCAAAGTCAACTTCCCGAGCAGTAGTTGTTAAAATAATTGTATGCTACATGTGGGATAAGTAGCAAATATGACAGTCGTGTATGAAGACTCGTGTGGTAGATGTGTCTACGAGCCATTCGGCTCGTAGCGACATCTACCACACTCGTCTTCATAAGAATGCCCCATAAACCTTACGCACATGCCGCAACAACCCCACTGTCCTATTATTTGCTACTTATCCCGCTTGTAGCATAAATAACTATAATCATATATGAACTTTTTTTTTTCTAATTATTATTGCTCATACATGATTTTATAATATGCTTACATTTATACACCTATTATCATCGAAATTTTCACCGAAACATTGGAATTTTTTTTTTGTAATTCGAGCTCGTCAGCGCATTAACGTCACATCATCTATATACCGAATATTTTTATTTAATGATGTTTCTTCACAACATCTTTGAAAACACTGTTTATGTATCATATGAGTGCATATCGAAATTTATATGGTTTCACCATTTTTATTTATGAATATAATATTATATTTAACAAACCGCAATGAAATGTATGACCCGACAAAAAAATGAAACACATATGGAACATTGGCCGACCGGCGTCAGCGGTCAGCAGCGTTTGACGCAGCCTATTGTCTTTTGTCATTACGTGGCTGTGGCACGCAATGGTCGAATCTTGCCGATGACTTTATATATGAAACAAATGAGTAATAGATTTGGTAATTCGTAACTTGTACCTTCTTGTACCTACATGGATGAAATGGAGGTATAAAAA
>JAQQBS010001423.1:5553969-5564679 GCA_030347275.1 Microctonus aethiopoides
AACAATTGAGGTACAGTAAGGAGCAGAAAGGTCTAATGTAGGTACAAAATTTCGACTCGGGCTTAGTGAATTCAAAGCTACCGACATTTTTATTTTTCTATCAAACCTCAATATATTCTCTGACCATTTATGTCTACCCAGCGCTGCTACTGATCCCTGAAGATGACACGATAAACGAACAGAAGCTAAAAAATAGGAAAGAAATGCTCACTAAATTATTAAATTGTAATGTTATCGCTTCAACTTTTGGTAAGGTTTTCTTAGATGCTTATTCCGCAGATGAGGAAATTGATGTATATCTCTTTTACTGGACGAATTATCTTCAGTTTCGTTAGCAAGTGTATCATTATCACGCCGCAAGAGGAAAAATAAAAATGAAAGTGTACTCATCGAGAGTCTGTTTTTAAATTAATCAAAAGCTAGAGAAGCTGAGAAAGAATTAAGAGTAGGAAAGAAGAAAAAGTAAGAGAGATAGAATTACAAGACGTATTGATATAAGCTCTTCCGATGATAAACCGACATTTGATAATGATGATACTGATTCTGATGCTGATTCTTAGTACTGTAACGAATTATTCAGGTAATCTAGACACCAAGAACAATGGATTGTTTCAGTGCCAGCAATGCCGTCCCTGGACTCATGCTGAGTGTGCTGGGGTATGTAGAAAGATGAAACAGTTCATTTGTGAGACGTATGTGCCGGAATTACTGTTTCAATAAAGAAAATTATTTTGGAAAAGTAATTAAAATAACAATGGGTGTATTATTTTACGCACCATGTCAGACAGAACAACAAGATTAGTGTTTTTTTTTGTGTGAAATTTGTGCTATTTGAATGACAGTTATTTGTTTACCAAGGCCAAAAAAGATTAACTTTACGGCCTTGGTACACAAATAAATAATTTAAAAATTTATTCCTGAAAAATGATGACACTGCAAAAATAGTTTCAAATATTTATTCATCAGATTACTAATATTATTGAGTATAATAATCAACCCGAGTCGAAACTTTGTTTAGACCTTTCTGCTCCTTACTGTATCTCAATTGTTCCTCGTCAGTCCTAAATAGTGACTTCCCAATACCTTTTATATCCTTCATATCCATTTCAACCTCAATAACTCCTTAGTTTTCCTAACTTGTCCTTTTTTATACCTCTATTATCATCCATGTAGGTACAAGAAGGTACAAGTGAAACCATATAAATTTCGACATGTACTCAAATGATACATAAACAGTGCTTTCAAAGTGTTGTGAAGAAACATCATTAAATAAAATATTCTGTATATATATTATAAGCTTTTTATCAAATCAGTTCCATGGTGAATCGAAATTCGCAAAGTGAATTCAAGTTAGTGCTAAATAGATAATAATATAAAAATACAGAAAATAAAGAAAATAAGTCAAGGTTCTCCCGTTCTTCGGATTCATATTCTATAAGTGAAACAATAGACAATAAGTAAAAGTGTAATCATCTGTAATAGTTTAAGTGCGTCAATCAATAAATACCACTTAAATTTATAATTGTTCTTAAAATAAAACATCCTTATTCACTTATCAACATCCTTGTACTTCATCTGCACGTAGCAGTGGCGGGCAAGGATCCCTCAACATATAAAATATTTTAAAGCTCGTCTCAACCCTCCTAAATTACATCCAGGACGTAACAACTGATATATGAGGCGTGTGCTAGAGACACAATTGGAAATAATATTTTGAACCACAATTTTTTATTGAATTTCAATATTTATTAATTCCCAAACAGACAAATTCCGGATTCATATTTCTAAATGACTATAACTTGGTGAACACGAAATATATAAAAAAAAGTTGAGTTTATGTATAATATTCCAAATATATTTTTCTAGTCAATTTATTATTTTTGGTTTTCAGAAAAATTGCAATTTGGAGAGCCTGGAAGGAGACTGTGGATTAATTCGAATATTGCATTCTAAAGCTAAAGAGATTTAGAAATGATTGAAATAATGGATGTCAAATTTCCAAATTTCCCATTCGAACAAACAAATAAAAAAGAAGCGTGTGACAATTTAATATTTCATAGAGGGAAACAAAAAATGTAGATTGTGAAGAATGAGAAGCAATTAGAATTTTTGATTCGAGAATCGAACTAAAAAAAGTAAAACACAGTGAATAATCCATTCTATACATCATTTTTTTTAAATTGAATGTAGGTATACATAATTGAACGATTTGATATGGTGAGCTGATATTAGAATATATCATTATTTTTTTTTTTTCTTAAAATTGTAGTGTTGCAGCAAACATCAGATTTTTGGCATTCTTATTAACATGAAGCTCGAGACTGTTAATATTAAATACCATCAGCCATGCATTTATATATCGACTCGCACTAATGGAACTCACAGTTACACGACAGGATAGCAATTAATACCAACATGAATGGAATATATCGACATGCTCTTTTATTTTTCAATTCAATGAGCCTGAACATTTTAACTCAATGATATTCCATATGAATGGTTGCGGTAATCAAAAAAATTTTCAGTTTTTTTTTTCATATGTAATTGGATGAAAAAAAATAATAGCAGTCACAATTAGTGTTGTACTGAAGAAAATAAAATATATTCAAAAAAAAAGCGAATAGAAAAAAGTCAGAAAGCATTTCGTCACTTTTATTGTGCATAGTCATCGTGTGATGGGTGAATGTATCTAACCCTGTTGCGTCCTATAGGTACTTTTTATCGACTGGCTTACCAAATTTCAAAATTGGATATTATATCATTCACAAAATTAAATTAATATTAAAATTGATTATTCGAAGTGTTTACAATAACGCAAATATGCTCGCTGCAATTATGTTAAATAAAAAATTCAATAGGATTATATGTGCCGCTCAAATTTTGTGTTTAATTATTCATTTGTCTATGATATTAGAAAATATGATACTACTATTTGTAACGAGTACCGTAAATGAAAAGTAATTTTATTCATAAAAATATTGAAATTTTTATTTTAACGAAGAAAATAACTCATGACATGATGAATAAGTTGGCAGAACTTATACTTGAGCATAGCCAACTCATGTATGAATGCATACAGATAGATAATGCATATATAGTATATATTACATACAGTAAAAAATTTTGACTGAGCTTTATTTCACGAATTTTTTCACTGCATACTTTTATCTGGCTACCTATTTATCTATAATTATTTGATTATTCTTCATGTGTGATAGAGTATAAAGATACATATTGCATGACATAAATAAGTAAATCTGCACATGCAGATAAGTGAATTGTAATTTATACAATAATATTCGATAGCCATTGATAGATATAAGACTAAAAATCAAATCAAATCAATTATCAAACAAAAAATTAATATAAGAAAGAAATTAAACGGTACAACTTGAGTATTGATGCGTGGAACATTGAAAGTCGGACGTGGAAAGTAAAATACTTGGAATACACACCACGTATATGAGCATGTATTTACGAGCACGCGCGAGACAGAAATAAACTTGGGAACTTTACGACTCAAAGATATGTATCCTGAACGCTTTATCATGTCTCGAGACTAATATCTTGGTGAATGCGGGCCACGAACGTCAGCGGCGCGAAGATGATTCACGGGAAAAAACGAGTCATAGTAGAATATATACATATTGAAAAAAAGGAATAAGTTTGAACACTTGTGAAAAAGTGAGAAAGATCAAATGAGATAAAAGAAGAAGATTGTGTATAGTTTAGAATATCATCGCCTATAAATAATCGAATCTTGCCGCGGGCAAGGACGTCGACGTCATTGTGTTGGCAATGACGACGAGAGATAATTCCCGATCATACACGTCCATTGCCCTATACTATGGGCATGAAGCAAAGCGCCTGTCTCTGTTTCACACAATCATTTAATAATTAAAATGTAAACAAATAATCAGTCTATAGTTTATTAAATATTCAGTGAACAATCGTTGCCCGATTTCTTTGAAAATAGATTAATACATTGAGACCGTCGAATATTTTGTCGAAAAATCGATGAATAAATGAATAAAAATTATGAAAATATATAAAAGTGGAAACGGTGCTTCGCCTGTGCGAATATCTCTCTAAAGTTCTCACACACCCCAACGAAATAACAACGCGCACATGTATACACACAGAGAAAGGAAGATCCTTCTCACGTTTAGTCATTGTCGAGCCGCGGGCGATACTTGCTCGAACGCGCCTCAGCATGCATGGCAAAATAAATAAATAAATAAATAAATAAATAAATAAAAGACGAATGAAAAAATAACCAACATCCACCTGAGATCGCAATCTTTTGCCAGTAACGAATCGGAACACCCTCACGGCTAATGGCGTTTTACCGCGCGACTATACGTCGTATGATGTCACTCTGTTGTTCCGTTTTCAAGATTATATCCTTTTCTAACCTCATGCACATACATGTATGTATACAAGGTAACACCCGTTTGTCTTCTCTCATCATTTTCATCGTTGTCATTATTGTTACACGACTGATGACCCGTCATACAAAATGTGACGTCATATAACAGCATCATGCATGTATATATATTATATATATAAAATACTGTATATACATATGTATGTATACTTAATATTTTTTTAGAATGCACACACTATATCATCGTTTTTTCCAATCTTCACTCGATTTATCATCCATCTATTGCGCATTATTATATGGATAGATTATATGAATAGATAAGAATAAATAATAATCAAAATTCTTGTTAATGTTCTTAAAATCTATTGACGACTAATCTTTCATTTGATGTCCATTCCACTACACAATTAATATTTATTCATTGAAAAAAAAAGACATTTTTTTTTGTTTCTTTTCTATTAATATAAAAATAACAAAGCTATCTATTATGTAACTGATGAAACTCATAATCGTGCCAGTTTACTATACAGTATAGTTCATAGTCCAGGGAGCCTTGGCATATGCCATGGACGATAACGGTGTGTCCTTGATGCACTCGACAAATCATTCTTGCAAAGCGAATCGCTCTGAGCGTTAACTATACGCTTGCTTATATGGACGCTTACGTACAGCCCAGCGGGTCCTGTAGTTTGTACTCATCGACATCATAAATAAATCAACTGTAATATTGATGCGCATCCGTTTGTCTGTTATAGTTCTGTCCAATCATCGCCTTTTCATCGGCATACTTCACTCACTTAAATTCGTCTTTATTAAATTTATATAGCTTCAACATATACGTATATGTATTTAAACGTTATTCTATTGTGATGAGATGCTTAAAAAATTTAGCACTGTGTCATGCGCAGAAAGAAGAAGTTCAAAAAATTTAGTGTTTCTTATTGCGTATCTATGACGATTTACCGACTTATATTAATGAATAATTTCCTAACAAATAGTTCATAAGAGAGCATTATTTGATTGTGATATTATTGAAACTGTGAAGTTTAAAATAGTAGATATAAAAAAAACGTTATTTATTTAAAGTTTTATTTGGAAACAATATTAAGGCTGTAAGACCTGCAGTGATACTAGTTATAAAGAAAGCGTTTTTGATTTAATAATTTATTCCAAAATAATTAAAGCTATTATAATACAACTACAATAAAACTACCAAAAATATATTATTCAATGTTTTATTTCTTGTTTCATTTATTTTGTCATTTTGAATAGTGGGGTAGAATGATCCCCGGATCATTTTGGACTTAGGAGTGTATAAAATGATCCTTCGGTAGACTTTCACGAAAACATGAATAAAAATCATTTCTAATGACTTATGCGAATCAACATTTATTAAATTTGTAGTTCGATTGGACAGCTACTTTTTAAGTATCATAAGTTTAAGGAAAAGCTGCATACACTCATTTGTTTATTTGTTTTGGCTTAGGGGGATCATTTTGTACCACCTTCCCCTAAATATTACTATATTGCATATGGTATTTATTTATGACTTTTATCATTCATTTGCGTAAGAAAATTAATTTTTCATGGTATAATGAAATTATTACGTTGGCAACGTTGGCATTGTCATTTTTCTTACGCATACAATAAAGTTTCACCTACAAGTTTCAGACAATAATTCAATCCAAAAAAATATCACTATATCGATTTGAAATTCACTATTGAAAATGATGAGGCTATTTCGAATTCGTTTAATATGTGATAATTTATTTTACAATATCTAGAAAGAAGATATTTCTTCGAAAACTCTGTTTACCTTCATGTAGTGTCAGATATAAAACTCTGTATACAATTGACATAAACAATTTTTTTTTGCACTCGCACGATGTCACTGCTCTCATATCGCCAATGAGAAAACCAGACAATAATGTTGAAGGGAAGCTAGAAAGGACATCCGTTCCCGGTATGTGTCGTTCAACTTGATATGTATAAGTACATATACATAATTTGAAGAGAATATTATCTTCATCTTCGAGACAATTACGCATATATTTCACTCTATAGTTCAATGCCACCATCTCTCATATGTATTAATAAGGGGGAAGAATACTTATTTTTAGGAATACTTTTTAATTAAAACTTCTTACAATGTGAGTTGAAAATTATAAAACAGAACTCAGTGGCAAAATGAAAAGGATACATAGCGAAATATTTTCGATGATAAAACTGCAGAACAGACCCGAAGCGAAATTCTCATACCGAATTTGAACTCGAACACTTTGTATAGCTGTATTATCATACTGTTCAGAATAAAATAAAACTTATCTTTGCTTTAAAACATTTTAATCGACTAACTTTTTTCATCAAAATAAAATTATATTCATAAAATATATTGTACATTCTTTTGGCACTGGTATCATATTGAAAGTCCAACTACCCACTGATAAAATAAAATGAAAAAAAAGAAGGAACAAAGTCTGCAGTATAAAATCATTGTGAACAGAAATGTCATGAATATAAATGTATGTAATGTATGATAAATATATGTATAATATTAAATAATGTATTTATTTTCGTAAATTTGATCTATAACAATTTTATAAACGTCATTTTATGATTATTAATAAGTATTTGTGACTTTGTGAGTGCAGTTGACCGAAAATTGAGATCTTGATTATGAAATTGGAAAATCATTATATATTACAGAATTAAAAAATTTTTGTAAAAGTCCATTCAAAATTTGTGTAAATTGTTCATAACGCAGATTTTGTATCAATTTTTAATACAAGAATTTGTGTTCAAGCAGAAAAATAATTCGCGTGAAAAGAATAATATTTCATGACGAATCTCACAGTAAATTTTTGTCTCTCAGACTATGTACATTTGGAGTTAACATATTTTGCAATTTTTTGTGAGTGTTCAACATATCATCGGAGTTGAATCAAGATACATGAATAATATATTGTTTCAACATCATTTTCAGGTTGAATTTGTGTTGAAAAATTTTTACGTACTGACATCACAATCGATCAACTATTGATATCGCTATCAGAGTTGCTGGTTCACTGGTCATAAGTCGGTATGTTGAAACATGCAGGAACCACCTCCTGAAAATAATGCAGATGTTTCTTTTGATTCATTTTCCTTTGCCAATTTTTATACTTTTCGAATTCTTCAATAATATTTTCCATTTTTTGCCACCGGATTCGTCACATAATACTTTGTGTATGTTTTTCAATTCATGAAAAGTGGGAACTTGAACAAATGAACCATATCTAATTTCGCATGAGTGTTTTTTTAACCAGAACTTCAATATTCCTTACAAAAACATTTTAAAACACAAAATTATCCATAACCAAAAAAAAGTTCCTGATTTTTATGACATCATGAATGAAATCGTCTGACAACGTATTCCGCTTTACATTCAACTGTGCAATACTACGAATAGGTAGATCAAATGCAAACGAGCTTTTTAAATATGTTCATCCGCCGAGGGTGTGAGGTATCTACAATGTTTTGGACAGTTGAAAACGGTCATGTAAAAGACAGTCACAATGTCAGTATGCTACGTGCTTTTTACTTTCAGTATCCCGAGTCGAAATTTTGTACCTACATTAGACCTTTCTGCTCCTTATTGTACCTCAATTGTTCCTCGTCAGGCCTAAATAGTGCCTTCCCAATACCTTTTATATCCTTCATATCCATTTAAACCTCAATAACTCCTTACTTTTCCTAACTTGTTCCTTTTTTATACCTCTATCATCATTCCATGTAGGTACAAGAAGGTACAAGTTACGAATTACCAAATCTATTCCTCATTTGTTTCATATATAAAGTCATCGGTAAGATTCGACCATTGCGTACTACAGCCACGCAGTGACAAAAGACAATAGGCTGCGTCAAACGCTGCTGACGCCGGTCGGCCAATGTTACACATGTGTTTCAGCTTTTTGTCGGGTCATACGTTTCATTGCGGTTTGTTAAATATAATATTATATTCATAAATGAAAATGGTGAAACCATATAAATTTCGATATGCACTCAAATGATACATAAACAGTGCTTTCAAAGTGTTGTGAAGAAACATCATTAAATAAAAATATTCTGTATATAGAAGCTGTGACGTTATTGTGCTGACGAGCTCGAATTACAAAAAAAAATTCCAATGTTTCGGTGAAAATTTCGGAGATAATAGGTGTATAAATGTGAGCATATTATAAAATCATGTATGAGCAATAATAATTTTAAAAAAATAAAGTGCATATGATTAATACATATAAACTAGATATATTTAATACATTGATTAAACAAATATATTAATTTATGTTTCTTTGGAAAGGTTCCAGAGTTATACCTTTATTTTGGATACATACTTACTACGATATATTGTTCAATAAATTATAAATAAAAAATACGATATAACCTATCTCTTCCCTTTCTCATGCAACTTTTACATGTATGTTATATATGTAAAAAAATATATATATAATAACGGAGGCATTAACTGAACAGGACTTTAGAGGTCTAAATTAGGTATATTATATACCTAATTTAGACCTCCAAAGTCCTGTTCAGTTAATGCCTTCGTTATACCTTATTTATACCTTAAAGTGGAAGAAATGGAAATATCTGCCACTTTTAAGGTCTTAAATAGGTATAAAATTAAATGGCTCAAGTCCTTATTTATACCTTCAATTCCTACAAAACGAGCTATATGCAGGTCTAAAGTAGGAACAAAATTTCGACTCGAGTAGCAACCACGATGAGCGAAAAAGAGGTACTTCTGCAAGAGCATGTGTTATATTAAACAAAGTGGCGGAAGAGTGGCGAGGGTACACCGGTGATAGCGAAAACGCGGTTTTTTGCAAGAAAGGTTTTAGCCAGTATTTTGAAACTGTAATGGCGGTTTGCTGCTCGATTATCTTCAAGGATGTTTAACAGTGAATGCTACTTATCATTGTACTCTTCATAGCCAAGGTCAGGCTGTCTATTGGTCAAAAAGGATTCCGATCAGAAGTGTTGCTTCTCCATGACAACGTCAAACATCACACTGCAGCTGTAACACAACGAAAATTAGCCGGCAGTGAACAGCGTTTCACAACGAGCGAAAAAGTACAGCAATTCGTGTACAATCGGTTTTTAAGCGTACAGTACGTGCCGTGCAATACGTATCCGCGAAATTTTATGATACTGGCATCAAAAAATTACCAGACTGTTGGAAGATGTGTATCAATAAAATGGGCAACTATGTAGAAAAATTAGAAAAATGTAATTTAGAATTTATTTTGAAAAATATATGGTTTTTTGAAAAAGCTCGTTTATAGCTGATCCACCCTCGTACTGCTCCAAATGGGACTATGTCTCTAGGATCTATGACGTTTATGAAGGACATATATTGGCACATACGAGTTGCCTTTGTACCCAGTGGGGTGAAACATTCGGTATAAGAAGAATGAAGTCGAATGTTACGATAAAATTTCGTAGGATTCGAGCATTATTTTTCTTATTTATTTGTTCACTCATGAACTTTTTTATCTTGTTTCAATGTTTCCTCTCATATGAACAAGGAACTTTTGTATGTTAGTATATATATTTCAGCGGATCTCTAAACCCACTTCAAAAATGTCTGTCAGCACAACGTCGCGGTCAATTTAGCATCATGTGCTTGAAAACAACTTTGTTTCATACGAATCTTATTTTAGTCTCGTGATGCGATCACATGTGGTCGATATCCTTAAATTCACGTGGGTGCAACAGTCTGTGATTAGAGAATTTCATCTTTTAGAGTTTAATGAGTAACATATGAGCACAAGTTAGTTACAAGATACTTTTATATAACTGGACTCTATGTAAAGGATTCCTCAATTACTTCCTTTACAAAAAGTAAAAACGTATGAATAAAACATAGGCAAGTTTACATCAATACTGACAGTAGTGACTCACACTGGCTACGTGCATACTCGACCACACATGCATCACGATCTCACACACACATAAAACGCAAGTTACGACAAGACACTATACGTAAATGATCTTATGTTAATGAAATTAAGAAAATTCGAAAAATAATGCCATGCCTCTAATTTCCATTTTCTCACTTTTTCATAAATTCTATCTGAAAAGATGAAAAGTGCATTTTCGACATTGGCCCGCATAGTTTCTAACAAAATGAGATCACGCGTTGCTTTTCTGAAAAATATTCGTTGCAAAGCCGCAACCAACGCCCTTTGACAAGAAAATAAAATTATCAAAAAAAATAAACAAATGATGCGTGAAGTCCCTACGCACCGATGAAGTGAAACTTCAACACAATGAAAATTAAA
>JAQQBS010001423.1:5564779-5591504 GCA_030347275.1 Microctonus aethiopoides
ATATATATATATATATACATACATTGTGACGTCATATATATATTGTGACGTCACAAAGTTAACGTTTAACGCTCACGGCGTCGATTAAGAAGTTTCACTTCAAAAAATTCAATCTCAACAAAAGCAAGTTTCTGTAAAAGCAAATGAATGATCGTGGTGTTATATCTTTCACAGAAAAAATCTTCTAATATTACATCATTCGAAAAAATAACCTCTATCTGAGTATTCTTTCATCAAAAATTAGTATTTTTTTGATGAAAGAATACTACTGTTTTCACGAACTAAAAAAAAAAATCATAATGTGTAAATATCGCCTGGGGTACAATATGTGATATTATATGGATAAGTATTATCATCAATATAATTGTCGTTTACAACAATTTTTTGTTAATTTTATTTCTAAGACAAACGCGCTTGGCGCATCTGACTAAATCCAAATATTCCAATCAATTCAATAACATATATATCCAATGATTCAATGAATTCTGTTTAGTTGAGATATACATATATATATGCTTGTGTAGTGTTTGATATACGATTTTTTCATGCTGGATACATGAATTTGAGACAAAAAAATGAGTAGAGTTGGATTAATGAAAAATATAAATTGCATCGACTTATAATAAATTACTATCTTCGAATGAAAAAAGAACTGTTTTTGGACGAAAATATTAGTGCGCCACCTCAAAAAAATTAAGACAACTTTATTGAGAATAAATAGTTTCAATAGATAGTTATTCAATTCGCAGGATTAGAAAATATAACAATCACAGTTTTATGTATTTTATTGTATATTAGTTATCATAAATCTATAATTTCATGTAGGTATGAAGGAAATTGTAATACGAGTTTTTAGATTTAATAATTTTTGTTATTGTTCGTACTGCTACATCATACATGATAAGGTTTGACCAAAACTAGTACCTACATAACTGCAATAATCGCAAGCTGAACTCATATAATTTTAAATATTTTCCTATCAAATTCCGTGAGTAGCATGTCGCTTACATCCTTTATTTTTATCTAAGTCAAAAAATATTATTTCGTGCAATAATTAGGCTTTGAAGTTCTGAGAAAGCTTTATTGCTTTATTCATGAACTACAGACTTACACCATTGTGACATTAGAAAAATATGATATTACGGAGCAACTTTCTACACAGCAAAGAATTTTATGTGAAAGTCCATTCAAAATTCGTATCAATTATTGTTAATATAAATTTTGTCTCAATTTTTAACACAAGAATTTGTGTTGGAGCAGAAAAATGTTTGCGTAAAATGAATGATATTATTTCATGTTGAATCTAATGCTGAATTTTAGTCTGTCAAACTACGTACCAGATTTTAAGATAATTGATCCTCCGCTTTTCGAGAAATGAAATCATTGATTATTATTCTTCTAGGAATTGAATTATCAAATATTATTTCTCAATTATTTTTTTGAAATTTGATATTGTTGCATATATTTCCCTCCTGAACTCGATGGTAATACTAAAAAAAGCCGAATCTGTATTTTGCAAAGGTTATTTTTGTAAGAGTAGAGGGTTGATTTCTTGATACATTGCAAGATTCAAACGCAAATATTTCGGAAAGCATCCATTCTAGCAAGCGAGATAAAGAGCATCGTGTTCACATGAAAAAATCTAAACTTTTCCAAATTTGAAGAGTCGATGCGGACGAGTTAATGGAAGTTGAAGATGAAAATGAATCCGAAAAAAATAGAAATGACATTGCCTGAAAATAGTATAGACGTATCATTCCTTAGAGAAAAGAATTGAGAAGTATCCCAAGTATACCTTGGTGAAAATACCCAAGAATATCTTATTATAACTGATATAATCAAAGATATGTTATTGGAAAAGTTGAATTTCTCTTCTGGAAAGATGAAAATACCTGAATTGAAGTATAGTTGACATCCGGATCAGAAATTGCAGAGTTGCATATTGATCACGATTCTTGTGTTGAATTGTTTGAGTTTCCGCGGGGGTCAATAACAAAATTATGGAAAGTTTTGTCACAGTAATATTAGTATTTATTAACATGATGAAAGAAGAATGATTCCTTAAAAAAAAAAAATTATGAAAATATTAGAAGAAAACCATAATAGTCCAATAAGAAGACATGGTGGTGCAAAGAAAACTTATTATAGAATTATCGCGAAATATTTTTGAAAAACAGTGAGAAAAGATGTTGAAAATTCCGTGAATATTGTGTTTATTAATGATTAATCTGGAGACTTATTAGATCATCAGTTCGATATTAAACTTAGTTGACAATGTTTTTCGAATTGGTGAATAAAAATTACAAATAACTCTAGAATATCCACAATGTCATATCATTATAAACATTCATATGCGTTCGACGGTGAATGGCAAATGGCAGCATGAAATTGCAACTTTACACAGAAAAATTATGATAGAAACGCCATAAAGTGTTATAAACATTTAGTGGAACCCGTTCAAATAAGGACCCAGACAATGTGCAACACTGTGTCGCACAGCACCTGTTTGTTCCTCCAAGTGGAAAGAATCCATAACAACATTATTCCGTTATCTCGAATCGCTTCACTCGATAATGATATTGCTGACAAAATGGACATGAGAATGAAAATGTGTTAGTATTGGCAGTGTTGAAAATTGTGACAATCAGGATATCAACGATGCGATTTCACTAATATATTCAATTATATTGAATCCATCGAATTACCCTTCACATGAGTTCAGATTGTAAACAAGAAATCT
The DNA here is from genome assembly GCA_030347275.1 of Microctonus aethiopoides. Classification (NCBI taxonomy): domain Eukaryota; kingdom Metazoa; phylum Arthropoda; class Insecta; order Hymenoptera; family Braconidae; genus Microctonus; species Microctonus aethiopoides. Next base: position 5,567,520 of record JAQQBS010001423.1, read on the forward strand.
AAGTATGAACTAAAGATTATACATAAGAACTTGGTTATAAATTTTATAGTTGACGAATAATATTTTAAAATATGAAATTTAGATTGATGAAATTAGGAAAATAGTGTTTACAAATTGCGTTATATATTGTATTGTGAAAATTTCCATATTGAAAAGAAGATAATTTTTAGTTAAATCAGCTTTTTTTAATGATAAACAATGAATAGGAAGAATGAACCTTTAGTAAAGTCAAAGTTAACCTTTAGTAAGATGTTTTCAATCGTCGTAATTTATATGTTGTCCCGGCCACGATGAAGAACATTTGTATTGAAATATTCAAATGCTCAGATAAAATTTGACAATGTAAAAAATTATCTATCAAGAGACATATGGTTAACAGTAAAGAATTGAAAATAAAATTCAAAAGCTCTACAACTTTTACGATCTAGAAATACGAGACGAGAAATAAAATTATATCGCAATTCTTTGGCATTGAACATACACATTCATACGTATGCATATCTACAAAAAATATCTACACTTAACACATGCATATAGTCAACTCTTTGTAGGATCCGTTTTCTCATTTTAATTCGACCAAGCAACCTTTCCATGGTATAAATGCACAGTAATTAGTATAAAAGTCCATTCCAAACTCGTGTTGCAATTTTCACAAAAAATTTCTGATAAATGAATTTAATATTCATGTAGTGATTTGATTTTACATTTTAACCTCAGGTTCTGTTTCATTAAATATTCAAGAAGAACTACCAAAAATCTTCCGATCGATTTCTTGAGAGAACGGAAATTTTCGATATAAAATTAACGGTGCTGTTGAGACATTTACAATTTCACTTAATTCATGTGTCGTCGCGCTATGATAACAACCCTGATCTTTGTCTTCATCGTGTCATAATTTCTAAACTACTTCATTTTTATGTGCTCATAGTGCGACCACATTACATTGGAAATTTCAAATGCTATGTTACCATTGCTGACAACAAAATAACGATAATTTTATAGAGCGACCTATAAGTCATTTATTTTCTAGACTGCAGATGAGTCCTTAGACCATGACGCTGTTTCTATATAAACCACACCCGTTTGGAGAGCTGAGAATAGACGTCATACACTGACAATATTTGACAAGATCATAATACAACGCTAATAAACTGAAAATTAAAATTTTTTCTATATCCTGATGTAATATATGATTCGAGAATGAATTGAAATCAAGTAAAGTTAAGTAAAAATAAAAAAAATCAAATTTGAATTTTTATTAATTTCCCAAAATATAATAATCAAAATAGATATTAATATATTCTTTGTGGTGCGATGAATACATTATATTTGGCAACGTTGCAAGCATTATTTTTTTAGAAAATTGGAAATATTAATGATGTTTCATCAAAATGTCTGTTGAAAATTCGAAAAAAAGTGAGAAAATCAATTGAAGAATTAAAAGAAATCTTTCCGTCTATACACTCGCACATTGTTATCAACTCTGAATATTTGAAAACGAAATTTTCAAATCGACAGGATGATCATTGGAAATATTGCTCTCACGTATTTATCGTATCTGTCGATACTAAATGCACTTTCCATGTAATTAATATGAAACATTCAAAATAACCAAATAATTTCCAATTCTCCTCAAATTATATTTTAATAAATCTAAAATTAGATGATGGGAAAGAAAAACTTTCGATATTCCTTCTAATCGGTCAAATAGACGCTTTAAAAGTTTTGAATGAAGAGTAAAAAAAGATCGGATCAGGAGTGAAAAAGTTCGTCAACACTAAAAAATTTTGTGTAAAGAGGAGAAGGTGGTAATGTGACCCCCGCAGGTATTATAACCCCTTTCGCTATTTCTTATGTAGAATTACGCCATCACGTCAAACTTTTTTGTAACAGGGAACACCAGTGATAACTATGATTTGTTACCAAAAAAAATTGTGAGAAGGGAGCACATACGTATTAATTAGATTTCTATTTCTTTTATTTTGTACACGAGACCTCAAAAACAAAATGGGGGGCCACATTACCACCTTTTCCTCTACGAATTCAACAAGAAAATGATGTTGAATCAATACCATTATTCATGTCACTCATAAACAATTCAAAAATTATGTTAAATTAAAATGTACATATAGTTTGACAGACAAAAATTCCGTGTTAGATCTGACATAAAATGTTACTCTTTGAACACAAAATGTTCATTCTATTTCTACACACTCCTGTGTTAAAATTTGATAAAAAATTATTGTGAAAAAAACTTCAATACAAATTTTGAGTGTAAAGCATCTCAAATTTTGGATCGATATTGAAACAAAAACTTCAATGTAATATTCTTATTTTGACAACCAATATAATTCAAGACATCCAACATCATGAGACAAACATATTTTAGATTTAATTTAAAATTATTCACGTTAAATTTGTACTATGACATAAATTAAGTTTTTTATCGGCGCAATAATGCAGAAATGAATACAGTGGTGTTCACAAAAACTACATAATTTATAATTATTCCAAATCTTTCTATATGAGGAACAAAATTTACTAAATTTTTCACATCGTATTTACATACTTACTAAATTTTACCAAATATTTTAATGAATTGAATAAATTTTATCACGAATTTTTTCAACACAATAAATTTAAGAATAACGTGTACAACATACAAGAATATCATGTTACATAATTTTTCATATTGTCAGTGCTAATTGAATAAATAATTTTTATTTCGTATCTTGATACTTTCGTATTTTTATTCTTTATTCATATTTTTTTTCCATTCAGTTCTTTTTCTGGCTGAAATTCTTTATTGATATACAATACGAAAAAAGGATTCTGTTACCCTCTATAAATTCAGAGGTCATTGGACCCTAATTGCGGAAGCCAAGGCACGCCATCATGACGTTATATACATGCGATTTCGAATGCCGACATAATAGGTGTACAAGCTGCCTGTTAACGCCTCCCTCTCGTCTGTTCCTCGTCTTCAAGCGCGGTTTCTTCTCACACACGCACACACGCACATACATGCACACACATACACGGTCATTATCAACATCCAGTTGAATTAAATATTTTTCGTCTACACATCAAGAGTTATAATAATGACTCGCGCCAAGTACATACAAGCACGATCTCACAGCCGATTCCAGTCGCAAAAAAGTACTCATCCTTGATATTAGGTAAATAAATAACCAGATTATGAAAAATGAAATGCTAATAATTCCCCATTTTTTAGAAAAAAAATAAAATTATTACAAAAGAAAATTGAAATCTTATCAAATATAGGCCTGTGTTAAATATATTTCCGACAAGCCTGCAATTTTCAGTTATCTTCCTCTTAACTATTGCTATATTCCAAACATTTAAAAAAATGTTCCTGCAATGTTATACTGCCGAAATAATCTCTTTCTGTTCGTTCTGCTCTTGTCAAATAATTACTGGTGATTTTATGAACTGTTATATAAAAAAAAATGCGAATTTCGAATGTATCACCATTCATGCAAGATGTTATCAAAAAGTATTGTAATTGATGTATTTATGGCTGACAAATATTATTTGTTAATTTCACATCTCGCCAAGGTGAATGTAATTGGTAAGTTTGACCAGGTACATCTTGAATTATAGTCATTTAGATAACACCTAGAATCATTGTATTCATTCTATCCACATAAAATCACATTCTTCTGCATGATTGGTGATATTTTCAAATTATTTACTGGAAGAACAGTATCTAGAGATATTTTTCTTTTGGGTTTCATATATTATATGATGCTGCTGTTTCATTGTATGTATACAAATAATATTGTAATAACGTGTTTGATCTCTCCATACAACTTTTAAAACTAACGGCCTTATGATGTTTTGAAATGCTTTGAAAAAATCACCATTATTCAATAATAATTTACTGAAAAAAATAAATATTCACCATTAATATAAATGAATATAATTGCTTAATAAAATTGATTTACTTTCTAGTATAAATAATACGTTACTTTTTTTTCATGTACAATTTATTCATTTAAGAAGAATATTTTTTTATTCCGCCCTCTTGATGACAGTCATTTTGGGTCTATCGACTAAAAATACATACATGCAAAGACGCAGCAGCGATAGAGCGTTGCTTATAATAGCGGAAGTGAGAAAGGAGGATATATACACAGTTGCGTTGTGTGAGAATACGTTGCCGTGAAAGAGCAAACTGTGATTTTATTATAATCGTGCGAGTAAGGACGCGTATACTTCCATATTCTGTCTCGCTTTTCTTCTCTTTTTTTATTCTGGTATATTTTATTATTCGTTTTTATCGCGTATCCTTATAAACCACCTGTACAAAAAAAAAAATAAGCACCGAACGCGCCACGAAATCCGTTATGGCATTTCGTGGTCCTCGAACCTGAAATGAATGGTGATATTATCGGAGAGGATTTTATTTTACGATCGTGAGAATGACAACGAGAATGAATCGCAGCGATATGCAATATTATTAAATTCAGAGCTACTTAAATACCGCTTCAACACATAAAGATACTCAACTACGGACACGACCCATGAACAGATATTCTTTTACGCGCATATAGTACATGAATAAAAGCTCAAGATTAATCAACCAGAAATATGATACAGTCTTTAATTATTTTTTTGTTGCTGTATAATTGATATGTAGAAAAAAAAATAACTTGAATAATGTAATTATTCGATTCTAATAGGCCTGAAACATTTCGAAACACCCATGACCCCAAGTAATTGCTACTAGTCTTCTTCTTGCTATGTGAAAACAAAAAAAAACTCTCACAGTCGAGTGTATAACGGCACACGCGTATCGCCTGAAAAACTTGACTTATTGAATCGGAATGCTCGAGCTGGCAACGCAAGAAAAAAAAACAGAAAAAAAAATAGTGGATCACATTGCCTCACGTAGGTGGGCGCGTATTCCTAGTTTTATTCCCGAAATTACTTTTGAAAAGTATATACATGTGTATATACGTACATATGAGAGTTTCCAGAGTAGGAGAATTAAGTATTCTTGTTTTTATTATTTGTATCTTTCCCTCTTTCTCTTACGTGTAAAATAATGCATGGAGCAACGAAGGAGAACTCTCGTGGCGCCACGTAGACCCACGATCGACCAACCATGACAGAAATATGCGAGACACATTGCATACACTGTGTGCTAACCAACGGTGCGTTTAATCCTGATATTATTTTTGAGATACACAAAATGTATCTACGAAATATCACTATGAATCATTTGTTTCTTATATTTCTTATCGATACAAAACAGATTAGTAACGTAACATATGTATTTTTTATGATATCATCTATATTTTCAGAGAATTAATAGAAATTTTTTTTTCTGTAATGAATTAAACGAATGACATTTTCATTTCATGATTTTTTTTCTCTGATTATTATAAATGCACCACAATATAATTCGATTATCTAAAATCGAAGATAAAAACATCAATTTGATAATTATTTTTAAATTTTATTTTTCTTCTACTGGTATTCATGTATCAAACTTGTTTGACACATATACTATTTCTATTATCATGATCAATTCTTTCACAACCACAGTGATTCATTATGAAATATGGAGACATGTCTTCAAAATATTTTCACTACTTTTTTTTTCTCTGTCAATTCTCTCTCCACATATTCTGTTCTTTCACATCATTCTTTAACTTGTTTATTGATACTACCCACAACATTTCATCATAATAAACATCGTATATTAATGATTTTTTTTTTCGATAAATCGTCGTCCGTCTAATGAAAAAAAAAAAAAATCCAACAGTTTACGTGTTGTAAAAATGAAGGGAATCAATTGGGAATCCTTTACATTATGAATCGACACATAAACAATATAATTGAAATAATCAAATAAAAAACTTTTTCTGTAATGCTTTTACGAAGGTCAATTCATCGATAACCAGAACCGCTTTTTTTCATATTTAATAAATGAATTAAGCCATCGAATGCTTGCATACGCTACATACATATAAACAGGTATATATTTTTGATGTAACGTGTTTCTACAATTTTTATTAAATCATATATGATATAGTTGAGAAATGCCCGAAGAATAAACGCGATAATCAGGTGAATAACAAGAGAACAGTTGTGATATGCTTCCAATTCTATATATATATACATATAAACGAACCTAGTAATGAGGCGAAGGGGGCGGTTTAACAAGGCCGTTTTTGTTGCTATTACGTTAACTCGTGATTGAGACTCGTTTTAGATGGTAATGAATACAGTGATTATATTCCAAATAACCCTCAGGCTAAAAGTCAAAATAAGAAATCGAGAGAAAAAGAGAAGGAGTGAGAGAGGAAGAAGGATATCATCATACTTATAAACTTCGATTGAGCCCGGAGGGTTTTTGCGCATTCGATCACCGTTAAATTATTGATCAATGACATTGTATAGTACTATATCATATAATCGTCCTTATTTACATCCTATCAATCATGTAACAATGTCGATCATATAATTATCGAATGATCAATTGAGTAATTGCTTCAAGAAAATTGTTTGAAAAATACATTTACGAATGCGAGATAAAGTTATATTGCACAATCAATAATGGATTGCAGTTTGAAATATGCCAGTGCATCAAAGAGAGAGCAAGTTGCTACTTGCCGCTGATAATACTGCTGCGGCTGCTGCTGCTGCTGCTGCTGCTGCTGCTGCTGCTGCGGTTATGTAGTGTATAATACACGTGGACATGCGACAGAGAGAAAGGACGCACGGAAAGCCACAAGAGAGAAGTTCAGTGGCAATGTTGAGTCCTTGAACTCGTGATGGTTGAATCAAGCGATTGAGTTCGGTGAACCGTATATATGTAGCGAAGTGTTCGTGTGAAAAATACTCACCTGTCACACATTTGTCAATGAAAAAAATGAAAATAAATGAATAAATAAAATTGAATTGTGGTTATGAATAATTTATAATTTACAAAAGATTTGAAAACAAACATAAAAATATGAAAATTAATTTTTCCCCGCTGCCAAGAATTTGTTGTTCATATTGAAAATAAATTTTTTTTATCTGAAGTTTTCTCCATGTAAGACCATGTGAGTCAGACATAGGGTGGGTACTGAAATGGAACGAAGGACATAATCGTCAAACCGTGAAACTATGCACAATGTGGAAATGTCTTATTCTTGAATGGATGCTGCAGGAAATGCAATTATAACTTTATTAAATCGTACACATACACACACACATACACACACGCGCCGTGTGTTTATGTGTGTTACGCTAAGTTATCATCAGTAAAAACATCGAAATATATGATATCATTGTAATCATTACAACGTTCAATAAATGTATTGTAATAAGTTTTATTATTGCTACAATTTATTGAATACTGCCTAGTTAATTTTTTGTTATTTTCTACATGCTACATTTATGTTATCAATCTTGGCAATGGTTACAATGATATTGAATTTTTTATACTTGCGCGAGTTTGGTGCTTCTTTTTTTCTGATTTTTGAATAAGTTTACGAAATGAATGTACGCACATATACAGTATTTTAAACAAGTGAAATCTCGATATTCCAGTTTTAATAAAAATCAGTCAATTATTTTCCACGTCATGAACTATATTGGACTGAAACAAATAGTATATTGTATTCGCTGTGTGCACTACCGTAGCGCCATACCATGTGTGAATTAAAGGAGGCTGTTGAAAAGCTTTTTATTACATTCGTCAATGGGACATGGCAATAAAAATTATTTATTTCGAATAAAAAAAATTATAAAAGCAAGTACAAATAAAAATTTAAGATGTAAGTATGATCATTAAAATAAATGAAATAAAAGTCAGTAAACATTAAGTGAGGCTGATGTCGGAATGAACCATACTATAAATATATAGAGGCAACGGAAAAAACTCAAAAAATAAAAAATTGCTATTTCACAAGAAAAGTCTTAGATACGTTAATTATAAAAACAGGGTCTCAAAGAATTACACATTCTATCCAATTCCAGCCACAGACAATAATAAAAGGTAGAAAGCTCGTACTTGCGGAACATGTGAAAAATGTTGCGGAAAATCGTCAAGATAACGGAAGTTATTTAATGAAATCACGTATTATTCGACAAGCATTGGTCCATGCAACACCCTACACTACACCGTTATATGTAATGAAAAATTAAATAATTTATATTGTATTTAATTGTAGTCAGAAGATAAATAAATGAATACGATTACATTTTTTTATTTCAGATAAACGCGACGCGATGTGTCATTGCTGCGCAATGTAATTGCGTTTATAATAAATTTAAAAAAGTTGGAAATTTATAAAATTTACACTCATTTTTTCTGCTTGTTTTCTCACAATTTACAACACAGCAAGTTTGGTGATTCATTTTATTGGTCACTCGGACTTCAATAACAGCCCCCGTTAACGCTTAAATTATCCACTGCGTGCGCTTGCGTCGATTTAGCCCTCCCTACCATGACTTCGCACACAGCCAATAATGAGGAAAGAATGACGGTGTTTTTCGACAGGTGTGAAATTTGTAGGTCCAAGCGAAGTGAGGGTGACAATCACACAAAGAAAAAATAAAAGTTCCTCCCGACGTGGATATCATATTTTTTTCAATAGTTAATCGAGAATGGCAACTTTTTGAGCATCATTTACGATGATAACATGTCCATTTTTCTGCCATCAGAAATACTGAGGTTTAGTTATGATTTTTCTCCGGTTTGAAACAAAATACGCAAGAAATGAATCAACAAACATGAAGAATTCGTATTCTCTGAACGGTCGATTTCCTAACCTCCCACTGATGTCGTGTTATGTTCTTTCGAAGATAAGGTATAACTTTAGCTATTCTGCAGGTATGGAGGGCCATATTGCCGCCACAAATGGCAAAAGTTATCGTTTCCATGGACATATCAAGAAAAAAACTTCTATCATGTGATTAGGGTATGACTTTTTGATTGGTACTATTTCCAATGTGATCAAGTTTAGCGTTATTGAGATATGATAAACTAGCAGACGTAAAGGTACACAGTTCGCCTTTTTGCTGCACGTGAACTTGACTCGTGACATGACCAAATCTCTTTTTTTACACAATTCCAAGAGGAAAAAATAAATGATACTATCATAATCATTGCTAAACTTGACAAATATAGTGTAGAGAAAAGAAGCAGCCAAGTGATTTCTTTCCTGTATTGAAAAGGATCGCTCAATCGTCACACACATTAAACAGCAGACGCCTAGACATATGTATTTGTGTAAGTACCTATATGATACATATGATGCTTATGACGCATATAATGTAGATGATGTAAATGATGTCGATATTTTCTTTTAGACACTTTTTTTTCGATACGTCGTCTTATTTTTGAGTTTCTTCCTTAACTCATTTATTCTGATATTTCAATGATGAAGATGGTCGTATACGATTCGCTGTAAGTTTTTTAAATCATCCAATAACGGAGACCGAAAACTAATAACCATATCCAACTCTCTAATGACAATTTTGTTTAACAATAATTTACATATTCCTCATACGTTTATGTGAGAATATGAATAAGTCAATAACTAAAAGACTTTGTGAACCAACACCTCCCAATCATAAAAAAAATACTCAAAGTTTGGAACATAAAATTTCCTCTGAAACAGTCTTAAATGCACCCCTTTGAACGTCATCCTGCCGGCTCCCATGGCTTCTGATCGGTCATAATTGATCTTACTCATTTTCGGGGTGAAAACCACTTTGTCTCTTTTTTTTCTCAAATGCGAGATATATTTGACAAATACAGAGACCTTCATTTGTTTCGTAATCAGGCGACCAATGCCATCTAGACTATTTTGTACGAGCGCCAGAAAAATTGTGCGGTGCTTTCATACAATTAGCATATCGTGATTGTCCAACTAACAATATTTAGATAGACTATTTTTGCGAGTGTACACCCCTCTAATTTAATGATTATTCATCCCAATATCACGATTTGTCAGTACCTGATAATTTAAAAATTATCCTTCAAGTATTATCTCAGGTCTTTCCTCTGCATAAGAGATGAAGCCTATTGAAAGATATTAAAGCTAAACGCTATATTAATCAAATTCTGAAACCTATTGTAATGCTTATCTGACAGCGTTCAAGAGGATTCAATTTGGTGCAGTACAATGCTCGGCCTCAAATAGCAATTGTCACAAGACGATTTCTCAAGCGTTACATCATTACTGTCTAGGGACATCCAGTAATGAGCCCTGATCTGAATCCGATTGAAGATGTCTGGGATATGATGGGATAATATGGATCGTCGTTTGTGACGGAAATACCCTGATTTGCCAAATTTATCTTCAGCAGAGCGAGCTTCTGTGCATATATGGAAAAATATTCTCGAACAGTCGATCAATATGGTGAACAGATTGAACGCAGTAGTCCGGGACATCAGTGGAAATACATTTTTGAACACACACACACACACACAAACTTTAAGGCATAAGTTTAGCGTCATCAAATACTGCGAAAGCGACGAGTCATTTCGCCTCATGTCCTTGAAAAAATGTGCATGAACACAGAAAAACAGACAGACAGATAGACAGACAGACAGACAAGAAGCGTAAATCCGACCATGCAACTTCTACCCTCCGCCAATGATGGGTTGAAAGCAGACAAGTCGTCATGCGCACTAAAATTCTCCGTCGCTGTATGAGTGATGTGCTATGATTATGCCCTCAGCACATTACTGCGCTGTATACCTTTATTACACTACAATATCGGTATACAGCAGCGTACGATTTCAGTGCTCATGACGACTTATCTGCTTTCGGCCTATCACTGCGCGGTACCCTTTGGGTAATGCGATCATTCGTTCATGAGATATTAATGATCTACAAAAAAAGCTCCTTTTTACTTTGAACGCCGATATCTCAGCCACAAATAGCCGTACAGAGGTCAAGAAACTGCTGCTTTGAAGCTGAAGAATCACGCTAAATGACCCCAGTGTTGATCAAGCACAAAAATATTTTTTTGAGCCCGTGGACAATTTTGAAAAAATAACAAAATTCGATATTTTTGGCCTCGCGCTATTTCTTAGATTCACGCCGACTGTGTAGCTTAAAAAATTCTTCATTGGTAAGATTAGTTAACTACAGGTTTCAAGCTTTGAAATTCTTTTTTTGTTTTATCGATACGACTATTTCTCACAAAGTTACAGCTGTTCAAATACCAATGAAAAAATTTCTAAATTTCATTGTTCCCTTAATTTTTGTAATGATTGTAGTAGTCAAATTAATCATTGCGATTTAAGAGATGGTGAAGTTTTCCTGAATTCACAATCTTATCCATATCGAAATTCGAATATAGACTTGTCACGCAATTCATATGCTATATTATATGACATGTATACGAATTTTCAATCATCCTATTATGGAAAAGATACTGACCCAATATTGACGACAACCAAGTATGCAATACAAGCTCCACTTATAGTTATCGACTGTTTTAAACATAATGAGAATATCAAATCTGAACCTATATATGTCAAAATTCAATTCAAGTCAATCAACCCATTCCGAGTTGAAACTTCTGCATATTGCTGGATCTTACATAATCACGTCATTGAATATAAATCCGTCAGTGGTTCCGTACAACAACTAGTTTGAAGATGAAAAGGAAGTGTCTATTCAATTAGAGTCTACAACTGATTACCATTCATATAATAAATAAATATACTTATTGAATCTGTATTATGTAATAAGTGTGATATATTTCATCATTTGTTGATTGATTCAGCCAATTTTTTTTTTTTTTTTTTTTGAGGTTTGCGAAAAAGGATCTCATGTTTTCAAATCAGATCGAGCAATATTTAATATGTGATGCATGTTATATTTACATTTATTATGGCTGGTTAAAAAAACTTATCCATTTAAATTTCTTCACCCTCTCAACAACGAAACTCATACTATAGTACGATTATCGATATCGATAAAAAAATCATCACAAAAAATTAATGGATATAAACTCTATTTAGAAGATAATGCAGAATTTGACTTTCTCAATCAGTTGCTAAAACAGATCGTGTTCCACTACGGAACGGTCGGTAAGATAGAGAGCAACGAAGGTTACCGAGTGAGTGGGTTCCAGAACCAGCCTTGTTGAACTACTAGCATTCTCAGATTGAGTCGGCTACTTCTATTGAAACTCCCAGCTCCGTTTGCCAATAATCCACCCGCCTATAGGAAAACCTAGATTCTGTCTTCCCGACTTATGTAGCACCACAATAATGTTCACTGATTCATTCAAAATCACCTTGACGAATTTGAGAAGTTCATCTAGTCTAATGACACCCAAAGACAACCCTTTTCACTTAAACAGTTTCGACATATCGTTCTACTTTCGTGACTTCTATCTTTTCTTTGATTTGATGCCATTTTTTTTTGTGACGTTCAATACGCGTAAAATCTTTTTATCTATCATCAAATATATTTTTTATACCTTCATTCATATCTAGTTTCCTACGGCAATTGATGATCGGTGGAATGATGCAGATGATGAAATGATTTTCACGTTGAAACACTACTTTTGTGTTTAAAAGGAAACATTTATGCTGAACATGATGCTACTGAGAGATCCGAGATGAACATGTCTCTAAGGCAATGATGACGTATTGTACCATCTAGCATAAGAGACTCCTTTAACGACGACGACTAATACTTATTCTTTATATGGAGATAGTACGGAGATTTCAACTCCAAAAACTATTCATATTTTCAGACTCATCGGTCAAATGCAGAACAACTTTTGTGATATTAGCTTGAATATAAACTTTCAATCGAGACTATCTTCAATGCGAGTAAATCACGCGATATCGGTAATCCATACTACAGATTTGAAGCGTGGAATAATTATTTCAATTTCAATCTTAAACTATCATTGTCATCTATTCATTTTCATCTTATTTAAAAAAAATTTTTGAAAATTCTCGCGAATCTTACAATTTTTAGACCAATATAGAGTTTTGGGACTTTTCAATAACACGATGATAAGAAAATTATATAATTTTCGAAAATTTGGATTTTCAGATTGTTGCAAAAAAGTTTTAACAACTTTACAAAAAGACATAGTGTTGAGGAAAAGTTTTCGAGTTCATAAAACTATTACTGATTAAAACATTGTAGTATGTATAATTAAATTCTGCAATATATTTTCATAAAAGTTCATGCAATACTTTTCTTGGAAAACGGAGGAAAATTTTCCAAAATTTTGCGATTTATGTATTAAATAAACAAATTCCATAAAAAATTCCCAATAAATGTTCCTGATACACTTGAAAACTTTCAAGTTTTGAAGAGTCTTACAGAAATTTTGAAGAGTTATAAAGAACTTTTGGACTTCTATATATGCAAAAACTTCGAACTACTTGTTTGAATACTTCAATCCGTGAATTATTCAATAATTGCAGCATTCATATTCACCTCGAAACTGTAATATTAATTATGTTTTCAAGTTTTGCGCGGCATATTTTACATTTGGAAAAACAGTAAACCATGTGTAAGAACTCTTCCTCTTGGACTTCATTCTCCACTAATACCGTAAGGAGCTATCTTCCAAATATTCTATACCTAAATATGGAAAAAAAAAAATTTTTTTTCAAATGAACTTTCTGACTTTGAATTCATTGCTGGACCTACGACAAATCGTCAAGTCGAGTATTGATTTTCAAATTCTCTGAATAATCGTGGTGGAACATTCATACTTCCTCCCAATATTCCCCTAGCACTAATCATCATCAGACGATTTGTATTATCCCCCAAACTATATATGCCCATGCAGTTAGTCGTGTTGTAAAACCTATTGTCAATACCAGCTCCAAAATCTCATAGGGACGTGAATGAAGTAATAGTTTTCAGAAAATCACAATAGATCTCCTATTCATACATTCATGTGTAGAGGAGAGTAACTAAATGTGGGCTAGTGCTTTAATATGGGCTAGTAACAATGATATTTAATGATATTTTGTTTAATGCTCAATTTAATAATATATTATAATATTAAGAACATAAGATTGTTACTTAGCTCTTTAAAAATGTATGTGTGATTATTTTGACGTCAATAAATGGTTAATTTTTTAATAGTTTTTTATTTTTGAGGCAAAAACCAAATGGTAGCCCATATTTGGTCACTCTCCTCTATCTATACATATGCATACATATATGTATGTTGATGTATATATAAGCATAGAATATATGTGTTCGTTTATACATACATATTGAATAATATGCACGGTAAAAAACAAATGAATGATTTTATGAAACCACGATGCAAGTGAAACTTTTTTTCGGATCGTAGGCCATATTGGCTTTGGCTGCTCTGCTGAGCGCCTTTACCCCTACTCCGCGGCCGGCTGTAATGTGACATGCGATAGATGGACCAAAAAATTTTAGGCGATGATATAAAAGTTTCACTTTGAAAATTTTGTGTAAAAGTCCACTCAAAATTTGTGTTATAATTTTGTTTTCACAATTTCTACTCAAAAGTTATGATAAATTAACACAATATATATGTGGTTCGATTTAACATGAATAACATGTTAAATACTAGCAAAAAATTAAAAAATTTGTTAAATTATTCTTTTACTTATTTGACACAAAATGAATATAGATTGACAGACGAAAAATTTATATTAGTTTTAACGTATGGGATATTATTCATTTTGACAGAATGATTCCTCTATTTTAACAAAAATCTTATATTGCCTATAACTAATATATATTATATACATAAAAAATACATTTTATATCATGTATATATCATTTTCCGAAAACATACGAAACATGAAATCGCACCATGAAAAAACTTGGAAATCACCAAAACTTCTTCGACTAAAATTTATTAAAAAACTAAACCAAAAGATTCGTCAATAATGAAATGTGGAACTGTTTATAATTATTGTAAGTTTTTTTCTTGGCAAGATAACCTGACATCAATCATTTGTTCATTTTCATGCAATATGTCATAACATGTAATATACGTTATATAAGTTAATTTCATGAAATATAATGGTCCATCTTGAAATGTCATAGTTTAATTTTTAATTTTCGAAAAAATATATCTTTGTTAACATAGAATAAAATCACGTCAGTTTGGTCACAAATAGAAGGAAATATATGATTTATAGGATGGATGTACAGTCTTGACAAAAAATTTTCGACGACCTTTCTAATAAAATTTCATATAATGCATGATAAAAGTGGCATTGGCGACTATTAAATTCCAATTTTCACTCACAAGTTCAAAATATCGAAAAAAATCCCATTCTATTCACGAAAAACTGTTATATTTTTCTGATAGTATACCATGTGTCATATTGCAATCAACACAAATTAATGAATGATCTAATTTACTCTCCTAATTAGTAATATTTTCTAATAATTAAACGAACGATTTCATTATTATTAGGAATTAAAAAAGTAAAAAGGAGTAATAATTATAAAAAACATCATAATATGATGCTATTTTTTAGTAACCAATCATTTGTTTTCATTCATTCAAATAAATTTCGCGTAAACTTTTGATTATTTTTTTAATATAAACACGAAATTTCCTCCGGCAACCCCGTGTTGTGTGAATACCGTCTTTAATCATATATATGCATAATTTAGGATGGTAATTTTATCCATGGGTGGCTCATTTGATGTTCTGAATGATTGACAGGGAGCCATTATATGCAGCATAGAGAGCAGAAAACCCCTCTATCACATATACTATATTCCGCCAACTCTCAGCACGATTTTCATCGAAATACATGATAACGCCTCGAACTGAATACATACTTGCCTCGAATCGGGGAAAAAAAATTTTCAGCCCACCCCAATATATTTTTACAAAAAACAAAAATGGTAAACAAATGATCTCAAAGCGGGATAGATGAAAAACCAATGTTGTGCAGGTTACCAAAAAATGGGGTGGAAAAAAATAAGCGAACAGAGGAATATATTCTTTATTCTGATGGATATTATAGCCAACTGTTCACAAAAAAATCCTAATTAACAAAATCCCTTTTATAAACTAGCATGAAAATTTTCAATAAAACAAAAAACGTTATTTGTTCATACATATACTTTGTAGAAGATTTGTTTTTTCTCATACACTATGTGAAAATGTTTGTCTATTGAGTGTTGAAACGTTGAATGTAAATATATGTACACGAGAACAGCATACAGCAATGAAAGTCCTTTATTCTCATACTATAATAGGGGAGAGACGGATTTTAACTGCCTCATCTCTCCTGCATTAACTATATAGTCTCGTTTGCTCCTAGCAACGCTATTGATTTCCTCCCTTCCCTATTGCAAACACAGCCAAGTATATATTATGTACATATTCTGACAGAGTACATATCACATCTCAAATATTCGTTCATATTTCCAATTCGATTACAACATATCTTCAAAGAATAAAATATTTTTTCTTATAAAAAAAATCTAAATTATTTTTATAAATAGGACTTTTTATCGTCAATACCATTTACATACCTGATTTTAGTACGTAACTTATAATTAAAAAAAATACAGAAATATATCGCACACAAGAACTTAGCAAGAAACTAATGATTATATTTTTTTTAATACTCTCCATAAAATATTCACTGAGAATGTATCGACAGAATGCAATGAAACAAGCTTTTTACGACCACCGATGCGTTCACAAAGTGTCTATACCCTTGTACAAATATACTCCTCGATTTTATAACGAATACAAATATTCTTAGGACTTTAAAGCGACCTCCACATAAGCATGATACAAGAGTGCGGAAAACGGGTCTCTACAATTTTTGCTGTTTCTTTCATGTTTATTTCCCCAATAAATGAATAAACAAACAAATATATATCTATATATAATATATATCTATATATATTATATATATATATATTCGCACTTGCCCTCGATTCACAGCGATAAATACGAATGATTGTAGCGGGGTCAGGGCAAAAAGTCATCGTATAAAACTATAATTTTCACAAGTAATTTACACCAAAGACAATGATATATATGTGTACATATAAATAAACAGAGATCTCTAAGGTGTGGTCACAAATATTTTTGACGTGCGCGGGTTTAGAAATGTGTAGTTAAGAGAAAAAATATCATCATTGATGCTCTCACCCGATAATTCATTACAAATACAAGTTTATGTTATGCTCTCAAGTATCACTTAATATTTAATATCAAAGGAAAAATATTAAAGTTTGGTAAGACAATTGATGTCTCTGATTTTCCTCGATCTGCAATTTACATACAAATTTCCAATATTTTCCCGTCATCCGTTTCTAAGATTATGTGGCTATTACTAGGCGACAATCTGACAGTAAAAAACAAATAATATAACTGTATTAACTTAATGAATTTTGTACTTCACGTTCTACTTGCAAATTTTATGCTTATGAAGTAATCGGTAGAAAAACCTAGCAGTATATATGTTACAAAAACATTTACTTACTGATACACCGACCATTGATTGTTTAAGTCCAGATGGGAAACATTGCGTAGCATTCAAATACAAGTGATGAATAACAAATAACTAATATTATAAAATATTGATGATATCTATTGTAAAAAATAAAAATGAGATAATTTGATATGTTCATTGACGTTTTACTGTAGTATTTTTCTAATGATCTTATTTTTTTGTTATAACATTCCTTCAAGCAAGACTTTCCGAAGTTTAATTGAAGACATATTTTGAATATGAAACAAAATATGTTGAGAACTGGATCCAGACACTCTCAGACTTGGATCAAATACTTTATATCTAGAGATGTTATTCTTCCATTATTTCGGTTCCTTGTTTGCATTGAGTATAAATTTTGAGGTATTTATATGAATATCAATAATCTTAAGGCAAGTCGATTTCAGAATTGATGAAGTGATTGATTTAGGTAATTTTGTGATATCTCAAAAAATACCTTCTCCAATAGGTGAGAAATGGAACACTAAGTACACGTAATAGTTTCCCAAAACTGCCAAAAACATAATTATGTCAGTTATTGCAACTCTGATATGAAAAAACACTGATATATTAGAACTATTGAGATCAGCAATAATTTGTGGAACTGTTACGTGGAATTGATCCCTTATTTTACTTTTTTGAAAGTATTTTTCGAAATTTATTTAACTTCAAGAGCGAGTATCATCTTTGTATGAATCAATTTTCCATATTCAAATAAAGCATGGCGAAAAAAACAAATTGCACATAAAGCTCACATGATATATGCCTAATTGTATAACAATTCAAGGCGGTAGAATGTACCAGTCTTTAGGCCTATATATAAAAAATTGATCGGGAACGACGTACAAAGAAAAAATTTTTCGTAAAATCTCACTCAGAATTTGTGTTAAAATTTTTTCACAAAAATTCAACCTAAAAATAATGTTAGAGCAACACATTATTCAGGTGATTTGATTTAACTCCGATGGTGTGTTGAACACTCTCAAAAAATTCATAAATATGTTGACGCCAAATGTATATAGTCTGAAAGACAAAAATTCAGTGTGAAATTCGACAGGAAATATTATTCATTCTACGCAAAATTATTTCTCGACTTCAAGACAAATTATCATGTCAAAAACTGATATAAAATCTGTGTAAAGAACAGACGATACAAATTTCGAATGAACTTTTATAAGAAATTTTTTTATTACTGTTTAGAGAGAAATAATATTAATAATAGTAATAACGAGTTAAATTTCCTTGCATTCACTAGAAAATTTTTAAATTATCTTGAATTTCAAGTTTCACATTTTACCCGATTTTTGTGGAGCATATTAAAATGAAATTAAATAAATGAATAGAAATAAAATTTAAATAAAATATCCACATTCCTTATACATACTTTATATATATTTAATCACAGCATGAATTATCATAAATTGCTCAATCGACACCATAATTTTCAACATCTTAATTTAATTTCAATGGATAAAAAAGAAATAAAACGAATTCGGATTGGTAGATATAAAAAATTGTAATTATCATCAATACATACAATTATGTGAAGATATATGAATTAAATTCAACACTTCATGCATGTTTTCTATACATTTAATAATTTGAAGGGAATTTATCGCAGCTCTTTATCATAACTCTTATCATTCAGTAAGTAATAAAAAATTGAATGTAAAAGTCCATTCATAATTTACATTAAATTTTTTCTCACACAATGTATATATACAAAAGTTGTGTAGAATCAATACAATATTTATGTGATTCGATTCAATAATAAAAATATATTAAACACTGGAAAAGAATAAAAAAATTTGTTAAATTACTTATTTACTAATTCAAGATAAAATTCATGTAGTTTGACAGACACAAATTATGTGTTGGATTCAGCATCAAATATTATTCATCTTAAATAGAATAATTTTTCTACTTTAACACAAATTTTTGTATTGAAATTCGATACAAAATTCATGTTAAAAAAATTTTAGACAAAATTTCACTCTGTGTATTATCATCTTTGAAATTTTCATCATTTTTACTAGTACATTGAATGTCAGTTTGTCATAATTAGGCTGTCTATACCTGTAATACATCAAATTGTGATACTATTAGAAGACTAAATATTAGACTGGTCCAAAAAAATCGACTATTTTTTTTTCAAATTTTGAACTGAAATACCTTCGGCGAGGTGTAAAAAGATGCCTGTTAAAACCGGAACTTTTAATATTAATATTAAGAGGTTACGCATCGTGAATTTCTATTTTCCATTTAAATAACATAGAAAATTTATTTTTTCCCCGTCAGAATTTTGCAGCTTACGAACAAAAAGACGGATTCAAATGATCAATACATATTTTTATAGAAAATTGAACGCTCTACAAAAAAGTGTTCGTATCATTTTTCTATAAATCCACTCTTTCGAAAGTTATTCAGGGTTAAAGTCAAATTACTAGGAAATTTAACATTTCCTTTCTCATTTCTGGCACAACTTTGAAGGTTATCACTGAATATTATGGAATAATTCTTAAAAATTTTTAAATTCATGATTTCCGATGAAGAATGAAGTCATTTAGCAATTTTTGAATGGTGCAGGCCATATTTTGGGAAAATTAACAAAAATTTTCTTTTGTTTTGAATTGCTAAAACTGTTATTTTTCATTATTCTACTTTAATGATAAGTGATTTTTTTTTTAATTCTTGTAATTTTACATTTTTTACTTTATGAATAAAAGGTATAAATTAATTTAACTTAAATTACCCAGTTTGAAAAAAAAAAATGACAATCAGTAGTAATTTATCGATAATGTATTGTACTTTTTTGCCAGTGAATCGATGAGTAAATACATGTTTGCTATTTGAAATTTTCAGTGATAACCTTCAAAGTTGTGCCGGAAATGAGAAAAGAAATGTTACATTTCCTGGTAATTTGACTTTAACCCTAGATAACTTTCGGTAGAATGGATTTATAGAAAAATGATACGAACACTTTTTTGCAGAGCGTTCAATTTCCTATAAAAATATGTATTGATCATTTAAATCTGTCTATTGGTTCGTAAGCTACAAAATTTTGACGAGCAAAAAAAAAGATTTTCTATGTTATTTAAATAGGAAATGGAAATTCACGATGCGCAACCTCTTCATATTAATATTAAGAGCCCCGGTTTTAACAGGCATCTTTTTACACCTCCCCGAAGGTATTAGAATTCAAAATTTGAAAAAAAAAATAGTCGATTATTTTGATCCAGTCTACTAAATATGCAATAATGAGATAATATATTACATACAAAGCATAAAATGTTCAGTGAAACAGATCTAGAAAGGCGTGAAAGAGGCAATTGAGAAGTACACTGGAAACGAGAGTAATTTCTTTTTCTTTCACTTATATATATCTTCTCTTACCGTTCTCCCCAGACTCTCAATCTCACAATGATTTTTTCTCTCTAGCTTTGTGTTCGCGAGGATTCAGGTCAAGTTCACCAGAGTGTATGTCGGCGCTCGACTCTCTTTCACTTTCGCTCTGCCGATCTTACCGCACACAGTGCTCTCTTTTTCTTCATATACATTAAGGTGAGTACACATACAACGAACGAAGGCGAACGAATTCATTCGAAAGAATTCGCTAGAATTAGATTGGTTTGCAATAAAAAATTTGCTGCGCTGTTTGATAGTGTGAGTTAATATGCACACACTAACTGAGCAAATTTGTTCGCACCTGTTCGCCACGTTCGTTCGCGCTATGTGTGACCTTTGCGCGACGAATGCCTTCTTATACTTGTCTATACATATATACATATATAATTATGTAGACATTCACTCCTACGTTGCGTGAACTATTCTCAATGGTTTCACGCTGCTGCCGATTATGTCAGTGTCAATAGCATTGTGAGTGATTCACAATGTCTTCGTGTAGTATTATAGATAAGTGACCAGATACACGCAGAAAAATTTTCTATCCATATAAACAATTACTTCTGCTCACGTATTCGCGCATCCGAACACGTTGAAATATAAGATGTCCTTGACTCAGTTCGGTGAACCGAAATTTCATACTTACAAGTCCAATATATATATACACTGATGGAATTTTCGTGTAGATATTACCACGTAACCCATGTAAGCCTGGGACATAACAATATTTAAAAGAAAAATTACCCTATAGCGGAGTTAAATACATTCTCAATTCGCGTAATATTTACTTCATGTTTAAAATAACTTAAAATGTGTAATTTTCTATCAATTTTTGTTATGTCCCAGACTTACTATGGGCTACGGGGTAATATTTACTTGAAAAATCTGTCAGTGTATCTATCAGCAAAATTTGAAGCATGTTGATTATCAAAATCATTTCATACATATATCCATCGTGAATATGGATAAATAATTTTTAATAATGTTAGTTTTTTATTTATTTTCCCTTTTTATTCATCTTTACGCTCTTAAGTAAATGAAGAATAACAATGATTGAATCATATGTGCGCGCGACCGCGTCTTATGTACGGATGCGTTTTACTGCACGAAGATTTAATTTTGTGTTTGATGATCCTGCTCTTGATGCCCCTGATGTTCCTGAAGAAGCCTACTGCTGCTGTTGAAAGTTCCCAAGGTTGGACGTATGAACCTCTCGTAAACTTGTTTTCTTCTTGAATCGGTCTCATTTTTACGGCCATATAATTATCATAATTATTTCAGTTAACTTATCTTAATTGTATTTTAAATTGTAAATTATGGTTTACAGTTAAGGACGATGGTTATATATAGTACTATGAGAATTTAGAAAAATGCATATACAAAATATTTATACATATATATACATATTATCTGTATATATAATTTTTATGCATATATGAATATCCTCAATATTGAACTTATGGACTTGAAAATATTATGACGTAACATATCTACATTTTCGAAATAAATATAGACAATCGTCAATTATATTTTTATAAATACATAGGCAGCTCATGAGTAAGCGTATGATGTGGCAACAAACAACAGGTGGACCACCCGCCTATCTTTCTACATTTTTATTAATCTTTTTTTTTTACTTCCAACCCGCACATCGACTCACAAATATTAAAAAGACGTTGCGATGAGAATGTTATTCTTAGAATATATCATTCAATTCACATACAAGGAACTGTGAAATTCGCATTACAACAAAAGCCCTTGCATCTTTAGTGTTTCCTGAGTAAAATCATTTGAAGAAATAAAATAATTTATGAGACAATCAAGTAACAGAAACAAAAAAATAAAAATAAAAATTAACGAACCAACATGAATTTATTTAAAGTACACTCATTTAAAATACATTTTTGCTGCGTAAAAAAATGAATGCCACAAAGTACAGTTCTAACTTGAAATAAAATAGATCATTTGTGTATAAAACTTTTGAGTCGATGTGGTCGAATGAACTACACACTAAAGCAAGAAAAAACAAGTAAAAAACCTGTTGACTACTTGTACTTATTATGTACAAAGTCGTTTACCTCAAACACGCGAGAATGCGCGCGAGGTTCAAAAGAGTCCTTGCATAAATGAATAATCATCATCACCATCATCATCATCATACACTCATACAAACATAAATATATTGTGATGTGAGAAAAGAACTTTGATATAATGGTGTTTAAAAGATTGATCAAACTTATAAATCACGATGTGGTACAGTGTCTCTGAACGACGAATCGAGCAATTGATCGTAACTATATAAATTCTGGTGTGTGTGTTGAGGCGTGTGGATGTGTATGTTTCTTCTCCTTCTCTACCTTGTTCTTTTCCTTCTTCTTTCACTGCCGTTACACGTCAGAATAGCTAGCATGCCGATGAAGTGCTGATCAATTTTGAAGACATTTTTCGTAATTTCATTATTTTTTGTTTTTTTTGTTTTTTTTTTTATTGATAAGAAAATGTGTTTATATATTAATATCATCAACAGTCAAACCAACTTCCGGGAAGACGGAATGATCAAGTCATTGAAATTAAAAATTGATTTGGGACTTTTGTTTGCAAACTACGCATATGTATACATATATGCGAGTACACGTGTGCTTGTGTATATGTGTATGTAAACATGCGAAACTCGTGTTGATTCGTGATTGCCTGCGATTCTCCATTCTTCTACATATATGCACATCTATCTCCATCGCAGATATATACATAGTTGCTCGTCATAAAATGGAGTATTGTCCAACGTATCCCTGTGTCATCTAAGTTTCTCTATATAGCAAAAGAAAAAATAACTAAACAAGGCAAAGACATAAATGAAAAAGAAGAAAAAAAATAGGGAACAGAACAGAAAAATATTATTATTATGATTATTATAATTATAATAATAATAATTATTATTATTATTATTTGTTTATGATGTTGTTGTTGTTGTTGTTGTTGTTGTTGTTGTTGTTGTTGTTGTTGTTGTTGTTATTGTTATTATTATGGTGATGATGATGATGATGATGATGATGATGATGATGATGATGATGATGATGATGATGATGATGATGATGATGATG
>JAQQBS010001423.1:5591816-5603503 GCA_030347275.1 Microctonus aethiopoides
GGTGGTGGTGATGATGATGATGATGATGATGATGAAAAAGAAGAAGAAGAAAAAGAACAAGAGGAAAAACACGAAGACGAAGAAGAACGAAAAAGAAGAAGTGGAAGAAGAAGGAGAAGAAAAAGGAGAAGAAGAAGAAGAAGAGAACTTGAGAGTAGAATAAAAGAATAAAATGGATATGGGAGGGAGAAACACCGAGTTGTGGTGGAGGAACCCAGAAGACGACGAAGAGGATGAAGAGAAGCTTCTCGTGTTGCCCCGAGGTCCCTAGTCACTAGTCTCCTTCTCTCTCTAACTTTTGTACCCGCCAATCAGCACTAAGCCTTGCTAAGGATAAGCGGCCAATAGATGGGGGGGAAACTTGGCGGTGCGGCCCAAGGTATTTAAGGTACCGTGAACCGGCGGCGCACGAGTAGTTCACTTCTGTTTGGTGCAACAACGTGAAAGAGCACCGCACGCGTCACCATATGAGGGTGCGAGTGACATTCCGAGAACCCCCTCGATGTTATATAGAAATACAAGAGATAGGAGTATAATATAAAGATAGAAAAATAGAAAAAGGCAGGAAGATAGAGAATATCTACCACTCACACGCCCCACCAGCCCTTCTTCAAGTTCAGCCTCCCCCGCGCGCGCACACACGCCGGCTATCGCGTTTATTCGACTCGCGCGCGACTAACGAGACTCACTCGATCGTCAGCTTCCGTACTGACGGCACACAAATACTCACACACACACACACACACACATTCATACATATATACATATGTATATGTATATATGTATATAGATATATACACATGTATATGTGTACGTATTTTACATGTAGTTGACCTGTTTCATCACTTTTATATATTAATTTAAATATATTTGGAACGACATACTCCGATATTTCAACGTGTAAAAAATTTCAAGTTATTTTCAACCCCTTTTTATCAACGAATATATACATCCATACATACCTACATACATACATACATACATACATACATACATACATACATACATACATACATACATATATACATACAATATACATATATACATACAAATATACATACATACATATATACATATATATAAGCAACTTTCGTGTTCACCGAAGATCAAGTGAGGAGAGGATTTTGTTGTACGAGGGAAGCAACGAGAAACACAACGTCGTCAATCAAACGTTGACGACGCAAATTTTTAGGTAAGTTCCAGATAAAAAAATTATGAGAACTAAAAACAGAAATAAAACCACATGCCGATGATCTTTAAATTATTTTTTCTACACTAATAATTTTTATATAAATGAATTAGTGCTTCCAATCTTTTTTCTTATCTGCGACATAAAGTGATAATGGAAAAATAAAAGTGAAAAAACTGTGGATAATGATGAAAAAGTGATAAATTCGATAAAAGTGACTGGAAAATATTTCAATATTTCATTTATTATAGTTTTTTTTATATTTTTTCATTTTCGTTTGGACTAAAAGGCGTAAATATATATTCCGATTGCGGATAATATGTTCATGAGTTCAACTGAGTAATTTAACACGGTGCGATTAGTTTACTTAGGATATAGGGAAATAAGGTATGGGTGTTCTTCTCAGAGAATCATCGGATACTTTGCAAATGAGAAGATAGTAACGACGAAGAAGTGGTAGTATTGTCAAGGGTGGCTGAAACACCTTACACAATTCAAAAGCAGTTACACAGTATTGTATACATATATAAGTATGAACGAGTTCCAATACATAATCCTCTAACTATTTGAATATTAAGGACCTATTTTGACAAAATTTGCGCACATAAGAAATGATAGTCGTCGCTGCTTGCACGCATCAGTTGCTCCCGATTCATATTTTGATGTTTTTATTTATTTCGTAAATTGCATCCGGTACAATTTCTTCATAATTTATATTACATAGTTATAAATCCATTCCAAAAAATACGGAAAAAAGAATCAATTCATATCCACCGACTTGATACGAAGAAAAAAAAACAAAATAATTAATTGAATTTCAAAATAAAAAAATACAATTTCGATATATTTACACAGTTGAACAAAAAAAAAAGAAAAAAAGAAGAAATACTTTTTTGTTTCATTTTGTTTATGTGATAATTAATGAGGTAGTTCGTTGTTATATACCAAGGTCGTAATCATTACTCTGGGTAATTACAATTTTTTTGTATATTTTTTAATTATCATCTGACGTAACTCAGTCGAAATATAATATTTTTTTATAGAAAAAAAAAATTAAATAAAATGATAAATAATGGACAACGGATTTCATAATAATTGAATTCACTTTATTCACTTTTGATTTTTGTTGTTTCGAATTACACGATAAGAAGATATTCAAAACTAACGAAGGAAAAATTACATTAAAACAAAAGACATGAATGCATACACAGCGTTGCGCATTTAATAAAAAATCAAATAAATTGAAACGTTAATGGATTCCTCCACGGAATATCTCCAGAATCTCCCTTTTGTCTGCAAGAACTTCCAACACTATCTCATCTGCCTCACCACACTTTTGCTTTTTTCATTTCTCTTGTAAAAAAAAAAAAAAAGAAACCGAAAAATCCAACCTATTCCAGTATATAAAAAAAAAGGAAATCGAAAAGGAAAATAAAATATATTCTTACCAGAATGTTAGCCATGCATCAGTACTTTTAAACAATAATATTTTTAATGGAAGATGACTAATTGTCCAGAGTAATTAGTTATTAACGATAGATAATTAAGAAAGGTAGATACAGTATTACATGCATATATCTCTATAGATGTACATATTTATCTATAAGTATATGTATAGAGGCTGTATATAACTTCTTGATCATGACGAGGTCGAAAATGAAATGGATTAACGGACGTTCAGAATTGCAAAGTCACGCGATTGAAGAAGGAGTATGTGTCCATGGGCATACATATAAGATGAGAAATGGCTAGAGAAGTAGTGGTGGAACAGACGGGATAAAATTACATACATATATATAAAAGGTATTTTCTGTTGCGATCGACCTCTCAAGGAGGCAATAGCCGTAGAGAACCATCGGACGTTGGAATCGTGCTGGCTCGCAAAAAACGAATCAAAGGAGCAGGAAGAAGAGGGGGTTGGAGGGAGTAGAGATGAAGCGATGGAGAATGAGAAAAAAAATGAAAGAATAAAGCAAAGAATTATCGAAGAGCTCGTTAGATGTAATTCCGGCGGAAATGATTGACAAAGAAATAAACTTCAAATTAATAAATTACCTACTTGTACATCACTTTTTAACTCTACGTCTTTTTACGGATAATTGTGATTGGAATAAATACTTATTTATTTTTATGGGGAGATAAATTAGTCGATGAAATGAATTTTTCCACGCCGGACCACCATGAATGAATGTATACGAAATTTATTGAGATATATATGAGTCTGCAATTGTAGTTGTGATATTATTCATGGTCAATTGAATTTCAGTAAGGCGTCAATGATACAATTTGTTTTTCAATTTTGCATTTATATATTTATATGTAGATCTACCTCAGGAAATTGAAATCCAAGCTTGTTACTAGCTAATAGTGATTAGATATGACTTATATTTATCCATAACTGAATACAGTTCATACCTGCACCTACATTCATCATTCATGATCGTCGAAAAAATTTTATGATTCTAAGTATTAGGGAAAACTGAAATTATGTTGGTGAATTACAATATCTTTCCTTGTGAAAAAAAAAAGAGAATTCTTCTCCTAGATTAAATGCAACAAAATGTAACAGATGTAAACGATAGATGAATATAACAATACGAGTGGTACACAATGGATCGCGTTCATGATTCTTGCCGATTTGATTCCCATCTTCATCTATCAGGATAATTGTTTTTTCATCAAATATGTGAAATATTGATCATTCAATTCAAGTATTCCGTTAATTAATTTACAATTTAAAAATAAAATATAATTAATGTCAACAAAAGTGATCAAATAATAATCAGTAATATTTACGTGGGCGGTGACGATAAATGTCAGAAAAAACTTGAACAATCATATATTTCGAAGGATTGAGATGTATAATTTTATCTTGCATTTTTTCTCATCAGCTGATAGGTAAATTTTCCTTCCAAGTATCTAACTAAAATTACTCTACCCATAAATGAATCTCATTCTCTGTCTCGCACTATTAACTGAAAATTCTCAATACTACATTAGCCGATATAAGCGTTACATTTATGAGTTCTCCACTGGCTATATCTGTTGACAAATCATAAGTCGGAGTCTCCACATGGGTATCGGAAAAACAATTCGCGGATAAATTCCATCATATTATACACCAATTGAAATGCGCATAGGGAGTGGCGACAAGAAGACAGATTATCGACTTTCCGCTATCTGTATATTTATACTCTCTCGGATGTTTCACTCTGTGTATAATAAAGTGTCGACTTCCGGTAGTACAATTTTAATGTAACATCGGACGCGATTGAAAGTACATTCAATTCTGTCGTCACTCTCTCTGCATTATGTTCATAGATGTTGCTAGAGCATCATAAATTAATTCATCTATCATTTATTCATCATTATTGGATTGTTTTATTCTTTCATAATATTATTTCAATGTGGATATATTATGCTCCAGAAGTTCGCTAAAGCATTTACCAACCATTATCAATCATAGATTTTCCTCTTCTTTCTCAATAAAGTTTTCCACTTAAATTTGCTTCTCAAAATCATCTACGCTTTATATTATAATTTTTCATATTAACTGATCATCATTACTATTATTAATATACTTCGTTTATTATAATGTCAAATCTACTATTTTCCATAAATCTGTAATTTTATTTAATAATTATTGTTCAATCGCTCCAAAGCTGTTGTTTGGGCATAAAATATATCAATCGAGATTTAATTTCCCTCCCCATTTTTCTATCTCTTCATATAAATACTTATATTTTCGAATCAGAAGAACCATTTTACTTTGCCGTTCAGTGCAGAGTCAGTCATCACATGTATTCATACAGAGAGTATGATGAAATACTTTTTACCCATCCTCTATAATGTATTGATAGAGAAAAAAAAAGCAGAAAAAAAATTACGTAAATGCGCGCGTGAGAACACATGAGAAAATGTTTGACCGCGATTTGCGTGTCATCAAATACAAATCGTAGGCGCGTACAAAATCAGTACAGGTCACATCAGTAAGCCGTGCCCGTAGTTTAACTATATACATAGCAACATGACCAGCGAGTATTCTACATGAAGAGAAGGAATAAAATTGGCATATATATAAATATATATGTACAGGCACAGGTACAAACGCGCTGGGAACGCATTTGACATCATACGTGCGACGAGTAGTCAACTATATAAAACTCGGTCGATTTGCACTGTTTAAAATTCGTACCAATGTATATACATTGCGAGTCAGGTTACAAAAGTTATACCAAACGATTCTCAGATCAGGACACATGCAAAAAAGAAAAAAAAAACAATACTTATAATAACGAGAACGCGGTTTAAAGTTCATAAAATATATTTGGACATTAAACTTTCATCCTCAGATAACATTACTTAACAATCATCAACTCTCTTCATTATTTCCAACACTATCATTTTACTAAATCAATGAAAAATATTAAATCATCTATTACGTATATAACATATTATTGAAAATACAAATACAAAATTATATACATACGCATATGGAATGCGGTCACAGTACAGTTCCTCAAAGTGTGCAGAAAAAAGTGAAAGAACGAAAAAAAAAGGAAAATAAAATAAAGAAGAAACATAATGTCCAGTTCATGAACATGGCTAACTGAACTTGGGTCGCACTCACACGTTGGCCTAGTTCCAGAAATATACATTAAGTGTATTCTCAAGCTACATGCTTATACTTGTATATTATACAGCATAT
This sequence comes from Microctonus aethiopoides, assembly GCA_030347275.1. NCBI lineage: Eukaryota > Metazoa > Arthropoda > Insecta > Hymenoptera > Braconidae > Microctonus > Microctonus aethiopoides. The sequence goes on from JAQQBS010001423.1 coordinate 5,597,714, forward strand.
AGATATACATACACAATAACACTGCTTATTTGCCAGTCTGTCATCATGTCACAATCATTGTCGTACTTGTTTCATCGCGCTTCAGTTTTCATACATATCTTTTTGCAGTCATCGCACGTGTGACGATGGTGTTGATCCAATAGAGCTCACCGCATACATAACTTGCGCGTGTCAATCCGTTCTCCATATGCACTTGACCGGATGAGAAAAGAGAGTAACAGGTTCACCTTGTAAATATGCTTCTGTACATGTGTATAAATAAATACACCTATACATACTTTTATTTCTCGCTTGAAAGATTTTGTTGCATGTTCAGGAATAAACATTTTACTTCATAGCAATTTAATTGCGTAATTGAGAGCCGCACGTAGCAAATATGCTGAAGAATTTTGCACAAGCAACTTGGAGAAGCAAAATCATCATAATCTATATAGTATATAAAAGAGAAGGAGAGAATGAAACTTTAGTCGTAAATTTCTGTACGCGCACGACCGAGCGCACGTGTGTGGGTGTGCGTGAGATTCTTCACGGCCGAATAATCGGTAACCAGTAACAGGTTGCTGGACCAAGAGAATGAGTAATGCGCCGGCGGTCCATCAGTTTTATCTCTCTCTCCCAACGCGCTTTTATACACCGGGTGTACGGATACTATTTGTATGTAACGCTATTCTTACGCGACTGCAGTGTTAATTTTTAAGTGGTTTAACAAAATATTAAATTAACCGTTATCCATACATATGTGTCATCGTCTATTTTTCAAGTCACAAACCTGCATAAGCAAGTTTTAAGAGGGTTAGTACATGACGCAAAAGAAACAAAAAAATTCTAGTTAAGCCAAACATTATATGAAAATAAAATTATAAATAAATTTTGAATTTTATGTAGGAAAATCGTGCACAATCGTGAATAAATCACAAATAGCAACAACTGAAAACTGAATGAAATTTATTTGTCACTGCACAAAACGTAGTTTTTCATTTGATGTCTAAATAAAGTTCAAGCAACCATATCGCGTTAAAATTTTTTTTTTTATTCGCTCTAGATACATATTATAACATCTATAGATAGATAGATATTGAACTGCAGTTTGTATTAATAAATTGTGCAGATTAAATACACCCGGTAGATTGTTGGAATATTTTCAAGTTCTTGGGGTAATTTATGCGTGACAATACATGCCAAGTACATGTAAGTGCGTATTTACGAGAGTTAGCTTATGGACCAAGACGACTGTGTGTGCAAGTAACGATAAAAAGAATCAAAGAGACAAGATGAGGGAAAGATACTCTGTGTGCACATACAGTGTCATGTCCTTAAGGACGAGGCAGTTTTAGAATGTGCCTAGCGTATCCGTGAATGCTCGCAAGTTTCTTCTCTCACCCTCTCTTTATTGCTTTTTCTTCCTCTCTTTATCACTCACTTGCTACTCAAGTTCATCAATTATAACATCGTCTTCCGTGTGTAGAATAAACTTTCAACTACCCGTGTTCAATGATTCTCTACCAAACCTTAAAAATTTTAATTCTGATTTCAACCTGGTGAATTTATCACTATACAAACAATCAACTGACTTTCGAAAATCCACTTGAAATAATAGAGGTAAATATAAGTGAATATTATATGCGATTATCGATACAGCTGCAAATTGAGATACAAAAAAAAACAAGCAGAATAAGAGGCAAATTTTTATCGTTAGATTAATCTGCAAACGATCGTCGTCTACTGGTTGTAGGCTGTTGTAACGGTAAAACCCCGCGATCAACTCTCCACTCTCGTTGTTCCTTTCGAACGGTTAATTATATTACACGACCCGGTAATTAGTCGATCGTTGCGTTGCATTTAGTACAGATAAATAAGTCAACTACCGAACTAAGAGGTCATCATCGTTTACTTTAAATAATCCAAAGTATATCAAATCCAATATGATTTTCTTTTTGTCTTTTTTCGTCCAAACAAGATTAAACAAGTTTAATAAGATTGATGATAAATTCGTGTAAACGCATGAACGCATTACTTATTCAGTCACAACATATGTTTATACCTATGAATATCATAAATATATATACTTATACATTTAACATGAACATATATTTCCCACCAAGTAACGGTGTTTCTCTCTTTATCTCATTCTCTTTCTCTTTCTATAACTACAAATATACAAACCGATTCATCGGATCATTTATTACCATTCCACATAAGATCACTTTGGTTTATTATTGCAATTAGATAAAAAAAATAAATGTTTTATTGTTCTTCTTTACTTTGACCATATATAAATAATATACCGTTTTTCATTCATGACTTTATGATACTTGTCAGTGCACTTTCTTGCACGACAGTTATCTCATAGAGAATTATCAGTAGAGATCTAGAATAAATACGTGATGCGAGTGCATGGATTTATGTACCAGAAGTGATGTGAAATCAGTCGAATTTGCTCTACAGATGGTTGATATTGAACTGCAATTGAATAATTTGCGTAAAGCATTGCTAATTTCAAACTACGAATGCAGATAAAATAAAAGAAGGAAGCAGATAGATAAACAGCAATAGACACTGCTATGTCTCACGTTAAGCACACAAAATATAGAAACTATGGAATCTTCAATTCCATGGATTGATCATATGAATGAATGAATTATTTTAATTTTATAACATATGGAATTCTTATAACGTAAGTGTTATATTGGTACCAAGTTTTATCATATTTCATTTTTTACTCATTCAATGATAAATGATTCCCGATAAATCTATTTCAAACACGGTATAGCGGAATTACATTCGGAAAATGAACATTAGAAATACATAAAAAAACAGTACAAAGTCTGTAAACGATGTGGAGACAAGAGTTTATCGTAAATAGCTGTTTCAAAGACACTACTGAACAGTTGATCAATAGATTCCTACATATAACATGAAAAATCAATTCTAGGAAGTGACTAAAATAATCTTCCCAAGCTAAGAAAAGATAAATGTTCGGTATCGTCTCATAATTTTGTGTCTTTATTTTATTTTTCCTTTTTTAAGAGAAACTCGATTTCTTAACATGCGCATTCTGATCAGCATAATCATCAAGTTTCAACTGCATCCTATATACTCTATACAAAATAAACTATAAGATTAGTGGCGACGAGTGAATGAGAGAAAAAAAGAAATGAGAAAATACGTATGCATAGAATCGACCAAGCGTGAAGTATGCATAGACACCTATTACCTTATCACGAAAAGGTACTCGTAGACAGAGAAAATTTATTTCTCAAAGTAAAACCACTATGGGCAATCGGCCAAGACGTATACGTTCGTGACGCTCATTTGAAGGATTAATAACCCACAAGACCATCCTGAATGTACATGATATATATATGCTGTAAAGTATATATAATAAAAAGATAAAAAAAATTGGAAAACAAAAAATGAACAAGCCCACGTTGGATATAAACCTATAGCAAAAGGTAAAAGTATGGCTGCGGAACAAAGTCGCGGCCTTAGCTGCTTGATGACGACCATTTACGGAGTTTGCACAGTAATAGGATAGTTACAGATGAAAGACTAGTCAGAAAGGGACGCATATATATACAAACTATCAGCCAGAATGCTACTTACTCTGTGCTCAACATATATTCACAACCGAGCTGGAATAATTTATATTTATATTCTTATATTACTTCGTTCATTTCCTCTCTCCCCCATCAACGTTCCATTTTGCTTATTCTCATACATCTTCATATTTTCATTTGCATTATTCTACTTTATATTTATTTTATATATACACTAACATTACTAGGGTGTCTCATTGCGTTGAGTATAATCTCTTCATCTAATAACGCTGATTTATATTTAATTGTTTGCGTGCAAAACCATATCTACTTGTTCGCGCATAGTCTTATCTCTATACATACATTTATTCGTATGTCTGATGAATTCTTAGTGTTCTATCTATGTATGTATACTCAATGTATATATTACATTGGGAAAATAGCAACACTCCAACTAACTCCCGTAGTAGTGGGCGATAATGAGGACGCTCAAACGATGCGGAATCAGCGAGAGCAGTTTGCGTGACCAGTAATCGCGATAAAAGTCCATGAGTAAAAAAAAAAATGAAGAACCAAATAAGAATAAAAAGTACAACAAAAAAATCAGTGTTACTGTAGACCAAGAAGAAGATTGTTGGTCGTGCGCGAGAGTCTTACAACAACCAATGGTGGGCGCGTTGTCCCCGTTGGCCCAGGTATTACCTTACTATTATGGTATACATGTTCCCCTATAAATAGCACACATGAGACCAAGAGCACATCATCACCACCACCACCACCACCGGGTTGAAGATCTGTTTGCTTTCGAAAAAAATAAATAAAAAAGGAAATAAGGAAAGGGAGGAAGAAAAGAAGAAGATTGGACAAGACTCGGTGGAAATAATATGGACAGTGAACCGGATGCAGGGGCCACGAAGAAGCCACCCAGAGTTAGTCGTCCGATAGTGTCCTCCAGCCGCAGACTCACCAGTCGCCGATACCATCTGATTGCGCGGGGCCAAGACCGAGTTAAGGGACTCATGGGTGAGAGCGAACACGTCCGAGGTGCGAGGTTAACTCTCCCTCTTATGGTCCGGTCATATTCGACACGTTTTGCCGCGACTTTGTCGTGCACTTGATGCAAATTCCACATTGTATTATTTCACCGCATTTATTTTTTGTTTCTCATCTCTTCATTTTCATTTTTCTTTGTTCATCATTAATCATTTGATTGTGTTATTTCTTCATGAAATCGATTAACAAAATCTGGTCTCTATAAATACATAGAATGTCTGATTGAAGTGTATTAATATTCACGCTTGGCTCATTCAATAATATATATAGAAAAGACCGTAAAGTCTTAATATTATCGATTGTTACGAAAATGTTAGAAGTAGTAATGTCAATAAGTTGATCGCTAATTGCATGGTTGGCTGGTATATGCAAGACCATATTCAAAAGCGACTGCTCTTTAAATTCATCACAATGAGTCGTGAGAGCTTTTTTTGTTCTTTAATAATCATCAATTATTCTTGACACTTTCAGTTGTACGTTTTTCATGTGTCCGAATTTCAATTCAAATGAACGCTATGTATATCATAAAATATGCGATATGAATGAACTCATTCTGTACGTATATTTTATAATATATTGAAAGATGCGTCATATACGTTTGTTTTATAGAACAAAAATTGATAAGATTTTCTTAATAGTGGTTGAATCATTGTTTCAAATGTTGCAATAATTTTGTTGGATATTTACGTTGATAATACAGAATACTCCAATATACTATTTTACACTAAGTATCACTTTACATTTATTTAATGTTTTATATAAAAAATCACAAGCATCCATCTCTAAGTACTTGTGCAAAAAAATTCCAGCTTGAAATTTGAATATACTGATCTTCAAAAAATGCCCTGACCAATTTGTACCTGACTACACTTAAAGTGCAGTTAATTTATCCTTTTTATCAGCTCGCTGTATTAAAAGATATTTTATAATTCGTGATCGGATCCAGCCAATACCTGAATTTTCGGTCATATGCCACCACAAAAAATAAAAAATCTCATAATTTTCAGAAAATTTTTTTTTTTTTTGAATTGGCTGAAAATTTTTTCTCGCTTTTTTCATTTCAACACCTTTATTTTACCTATATATAAAACAGCTTATGAGTGGTGTCTAAGCCAAATAAGCAATTTTTGAAGTGAAACTTCTTAATCGACTCCGTGAGCGTTGAACGTTAACTTTGTGACGTCACAATATATATATGACG
>JAQQBS010001423.1:5603603-5615819 GCA_030347275.1 Microctonus aethiopoides
TTGTTTTTAATTTTCATTGTGTTGAAGTTTCACTTCATCGGTGCGTAGGGACTTCACGCATCATTTGTTTATTTGTTTATTTTTGGAAAAGTCGACTAATTATAATAAATTTGGACGCAATTTTTTAGAAATTCTAGAGCACTACGGTGACTGATTAGATTTTCATTCTTCAAAGAACTTTCAAAAGTAGACAAAGCACTCTTCAAAATTACCCTTCCTCTTGAAGTTTCTATTATCATTATTGATCTTGTTACAGTCACTTGAATTTTAGCCATTTTCGGGCTGAATTCTTTCAATGTTTTATTTTTTTTGTGCAAGTGTATATTAAATATCAGGGGAAATTTTCTCCTGATATTTACCCTGAGGTGACAAACGTATAATCCTTTTAAATCATAAAGTCAAAGCACGGGATGCCGCTAGAACTGATGAGTCAGACAAAAACTAGGAACATTCACTTCGACCCAAAGTCAACTCGATATTTGTCGATGTCCGTGTAAACAACAGAAATCTATACTGTCTGGTGGTCCTTTTTTCTTTCATGTCCATTCATTATTTTTTAAATCAGAGTTGTTATCATGGCAATGGATTCACGTATTATGCCACATTATTACAATATTATACAATAATGGAGTTTCATTGAGTTAAACATACATCTTACAATAATTAGAATGAATAAAAAAATTTTCTTATTGTCTTATTGTAGACTTAATGTACCGCCAGTGGTGTGTGTTAGCACATTTTTACGCCATTCAATATTAATACAATTTATTAAATATATTTTTATGGCCTTTCTCTGTTTGGTACTATGTCTTGATCGTCGATCTTTTCTTGTTCCTGTGTGTTGCACTATGTCAATATTTGTTTAGAAACATTTAAAATGTCCTGCTTTATCTCTCACTAACATTGAGTTCTACACAAATGTCACAAATATAGTGTTGTAACGTATGAGTGATTTTATCCTCTGTGTAGCTCCGTCGGTCATCAGTTATCGACGAATATTCGATACATGAAAGTATAGAAAATGAAATTATTGTAATTCAAATAAAATTTTAGTGATGTTTCATGTACTAAAAGCAAAAAAAAATTGATATCAAAACAAAAAAACCATTCACAAAAAAAAGTAAAGAAAGGGGCATTCCACATTTTCTTTCACAATGAAGTGAACTTGTCACTCTTGTTTTTACATTTTGTTAAGAAACATTTTGTTGCTTTGATTCAATATACCGTAATAATATAAAAAATAATGAAAAAAAGTATTCGCTATGCGCACGACGGTAGTGACGTCTTTTAACCACTATGCGAAGTACAACTGTAGGACCAATTTACATGCAAATAAATGCGAACAGTTAGTTAAAATTTGTTAAACGGAATAATTTGTTACTTATTCACTTATTCAAAACAAAAATAATTAATAATACATGTTTTGACTTTACTGGACAAAAGAAAGTAACTGTAAATTTAACTTATATTTGTTTTATGTCAGATCAAAATTTTTGTTTTAGGTTAAATTGATTTCATATACTTAAGCAAATATACATACTTAAAGGAAAGAAAAGTCATTCATTATTCTTATGTATTGAAACTTTAATAGTAAAATAGTAAAATACTAAAATAAATAAATTAATAATTCAGTTAATAATTAATAATTAATATCTATTTTTTCCAATGTTCCGCACTTCTTATTATTATATTTTTTTCCACTACAATTGTTACGAATAAATTTTACACTCTTGAGCGCTGTTATTTCAGTTTGTATAGCGGTATAGCACATACTTTTATCAGAAAAATTGTAAGTGTTACAGGTAAATATTTCTTTTAAAATATCTTGGTACCTTTCAATTTCATCAATAATACACACTTGGCATTCTTTATTCATTTAAGTATTAATTTCTATTGAACTATTTCCACATTGAGTCACTTGTTCATTATCTCCAGTTTCTTTGATAATTCCATTTGAAAGAATAATTATCGGTGATAACAATTTTTGAGAAGTACTTGACTTTTCCAAATTATTTGAAATTTCATCCTTATTATTAAATCTTTTATTTTGATCATCCTCTCTAAACTTAAGCCTTTGAAATGATTTTTTCCATGAACTATTTGTAGAAACAAATTGTCTATTGATTGCTGATTCACAATTACGTTTCATATTGAGATTGTACCTATTATAAAAATAAATATACTTTTTTTAAACATATTTAAAAAAATATTAAACAATCAATACATTCACTTATTTAAAACTAGTTCGGAATTCACTTCTTTATTTTTGTATTGCTTTGGGAATATAGCCAGGATTATTTGGCATAACAGACTTTGTATTCCCTACAAAATGATCACTATAAATCACATCGCTACGTGATAGTTTCCGTTCAGATCTATCAGAACTAAATAAAATAAAAATTATTTAAAACGTGTATTTACATGCGTTTTTTATGTAATATATACAATATACATGCAAGAAAGTGAGGTTATTTGTTTACTATATTATTCTTACAGCAGGAATCCATTTTTTTCGCTGTTCTGACCTCTTTATTGCACTGGGAAACAAATGATCTGTAACTACTATTTTTACCCGAATTTGAGCAAAAAAGAATACAACAAACAAAGTGACTCATTTTTTCTAATGCTTTTCAATGCTAAATGTAATCGAAGCGGTCCTGCAGTTGTAATTCTCCATATATACACCGCGAGCGGTTCAATCAAATAGTATATCCCCTCCATGCATCCACGCATAGCGAATAGCAGGCTCAAATGTTTTATTTTTTCATTTTACTATTCTTTGATTCATTCAAAAATTTATCAGTGAAATTATATGCGTGAGACAAGTTCTTCGGCAAATATTAACAAGGCTCAATATCCATTCTTCGTATGGTCTTCACCTTCGTATACGCAAAAGAATTCAAAGGATGTATAGAGAGAAAGAAAAAAAATGAAAGAAAGGAATGAAGAAGAAGAAAACAAGATTCAAGTAACCCTACTCAAGTTGCCTTAAGGCGATACGAAAGAAGTATCTTGTGTGAGGAATCCTTTTCTATCATCTCTCAAGAAGTTGAGTTCGACGAACGATAGGACATGCATATGAGGCTAAAATAAAAGAGGAATGGAGGAAAAAAGGGGGACTTAGAGAAACTAAGAAAAGGCAAAAGGTCCATAGGATATTGAGATTATATTTCTCTTAGGATAAAAGAGGCATAACTCCTATTCTACCGTTAACGTTAGATAATAATTATTTAGCCGCACCTGCTTTACATAACGGATTGTATCCGTTGTATGGGGGGTCATTGAGCATATTACACTATAATATATGTGGATATAACTCATATTAATTTTGAAGACTGTGGATGCGAGCCTTATCTCCTTTCAATTTCCACGTTCCTCATAATATAATTTCATTACAAATAAAAAAAAAAATTGATATTATCATAAAATAAAACAAAAAAGAAATTCATCAATCTCACATAATCATCAACAAGCTAAGACACAATAGCGGAAAATAAGTTAGGCTTCGTGTGTCTGGATGAAAAAAAAAATTTGTGACGTTAAAAACGTATGAAAGATAAATTTGCGAGATAATAAGTCGATTATGAGCGTGCGAGTAAAACTACAAAGGAATCTTACGTAATTCACTCACATAAAACGATATAAAAAACTAAACAACTGCTTCTGGATTCATATTATAGAAGGAAGTTGTATACATTTTATTATAAATTTCATTTTTGCACTTACAACAATAATCATAATGACTGATCATTAACTCTATGTGACCACTGTTTTCAACCTTGTGTGAAGAAAATCGATTTGAAGAATTAAATACTTTTTACTGCAAATTAGAACCATTTACCAACTTCATATGATTAATAATAATCAACTTTCAATTATGTAGTATCTTCAATCATCTATAATTTCCAAGCTTTATTTATATATGTGTATAAAAAATCACTTTAAACCTATTAAATGCACATACTAATTTTTCAATGTTATGAAAAATTACAATGTTAAATGAAGATTACGAAACATGCGATATATTTTTCTGCAATATTACATTCAAACCAATAAACATTAAATAAATGAATCTATAGATAGAATATGCGAACATAAATTCGCCCTCCAATTGAATCATCACATGTCATTATATCAACTGTGTCCCTTATATGTGTGGAATAGCATGCTTTATCTTATATTATGTCGTGTAGCATAGACCTTTACACTCCACACTTTACCATCATTACCAAAGATCAGATTTGCACAGGTTTATTACGCAAAATTAGCCATCGCCATCATCGTCATTACCACTATACTATACACAACACCTTGAACATTTAAGAAAATACCTGCAGCAATCTTCCCATATTAATCGCATCAGCTCGTAAAAAATGAGCGTAATATCGAATCTTGAATAAAATTGTATAACATTATTTGTTTGCTTGCCGATCGCAAGTGCTTATTATAAATCATTAATTATTTCTATTGCACTTTATCGCATCTTAATAAATGAATTTCCTTAATACATAGGTATAGTGACTTGCTTGGTATATTTGCATGTTGTTTCCATTTTACGGGAATATTCGAAGAAGTAAGATAGAGAGAAAGAAATAATGAAATGAACACAAACATCTACCTTGTGGTATCATGTAACTTTAGCTTGATCATACACGCAATTCTATAAATAGCCACTACGATGCCTATTGGCTTACGTTGGCCGCCGACCTGTTGCTCAGAAGGAGAACTCACAACCCTTTCGTGCGCGCAATAAAAAAGATGCCAAGGAGAATAACTGAGAGAGAAAAAGCTAGAAGTAATGAGTATATAAGGGAAGAGAAGAGTGTATATGAGGAGAAAAAGTGTATACGTAACCGGACCTCAACGCTTCTTTAGACCGCCCACACTTCTCTTCAAGTAGAGATGGATTGCACATCTCTTTCCGTATAATACATTACTAACTCGTCTTCGATTTTTCTCGCTCACATTTGACTTGGTTGGTTGACGTTCACGGTTGAAGAGGTTGTTGCGAGATAATATAGTAAATTGATTATTCATTTTAAATTATTTGTTTGAAGAGGATAACATAAATATCATCAGGTCATATTGAAGCAGATTATGTATATATAATAATTACTTAATGTGTCAAATTATAATCAATGCATTGATGATTTATCATTGAATAAATTTGGTTGTGTTCATCAATTCAGTGCTTGGACAAATGGTAACAATCAGTTTGTGCACTATTTTCCTGCTTTATTATGAAAATATATTTATTATCTGTTGATCATAAAAGGAAAAAATTAAATTTCGATTATATTGAATTTATACTCATCAAATTATTTCTTATATAACAATACGAATATGTATAATATTACGTCAATGAAAAATTTACAAATATGCACTGCCTCGAATTTCAATTTTGTATGTCGAATAATCTAATGAGAAAATTGTTTTAATTAATGAGAACTTATATCATTCACGGAAAAAATTCCGTAATTTAATCTCTGTTTTCATAAATACAGCAACCTCATGAACATTACAAGTAAAGGTAGATATATACCATACATAGTGCATTTGATTTTCCAAGGTAGAGGCGTCTTCGTTATCAAGATGAAGAAGCAGAATAAGTAAAAGAAGGGTCCGTGTGACCCAACATCAGACGTTGCTCCCTCTAATCGTCATAATTAGCCGTGAGTGAAATTCTCAGGGTCACACGCAAAAGCCACTGCTCACTTATTTTTTTTTTTATTCTCACTCTATCGTTTTTATTTAATTACATATATATTATATATTTATACACATACCTAATCTATTCCCTAGCATGCATAAATTTTTTCTAGTATAATGCAATCCAATTATAAAAACAAGTAATATTATAGTAAAAAAAAAAAATAAAACAAATAACAACTAATCAATCACTTTTCATGTATACTTGAAATGATTTTGAAGTAGATAGATGACTATAACGGCAAGATCAGTTCTTCCGGGAGTGTATATGTGTACAGCTATGTGTCCCAAAAAGTTGTATTCATGTAGAAAACTTTTTTATTATTAATTTTACTGGAAAAAGTCATTCTTCATAAAAAGTTCTGCATGATTTAAAACCTAAAATACGCCTGTCAAATATCAAATTTTTCAAGCCGTATACGGGGGATATTAAAAAAAAATGAATTTTGCTGAAGAGTAAAGTACCTTTATTTTTGACATAATCGCAAATTGTTATGAAAAAAGTAGATTAAAATTGAAAACTACATTCAAATATTTAATTAAACCTATCTACGATGAAAATCAGATTTTGATATTTTTCACAAATTTTTCAAGTTCGTTTCATATGGAATCATTTTTTTTCATTTATTTAACTTTTTTTCGTAAAATTAATAATAAAAAAGTTTTCCATATGAATCGACATTAAAAATATTGTAAAAAATAACAAAACCTGATTTTCATCATGGATTGGAGTAATTGAATATTTGAACGTAGTTTTCAATTCTAGTCATCTTTTCTCAATAACATATTCCGATTATGTCACAAATAAAGGTACTTTACTCTTCAGAAAATTTCACATTTTTCGACATCCCCCGTATACAGCTTAAAAAATTTGATATTTGATGGTCGTACTTTAGGTTTTAGACCATGAATAACTTTTTATGAAGAATGACTTTTTTCGGTAAAATTAATAATAACAAAGTTTCCCATATATAATATATATATACAACTTTTTGGGACACATTGTATGTTTCGCCTGCATAAGAGCTTAAGCTTATGTACAAGAGTTTGACGTGTAACGTTTCATGTAGTGTCCAAGGAATCTTGATGCATTTTAGCTTGTATATAGATTACGATTAATCGAGTAAAAAGATATCTAACGTAATTGACAACACGCATTCCACAAATTATATAGTAGAAAAGCGAACTCGTGATATATCTTCAGTATTTTATAAGGCACTGTTATTTAAAGCTGAATGTGTTTGTGCCTGATTATGCAGGCGTCGTTGTGCCACTGATACTATAGTCTCTCACTGAATAACATTTAGCAGGAATTGATCATTGTCTCAATGTATACAAACATTGTTTATAACGTCAACGAGACTTCTTCCTGGCAAAAAAATTTTTTTCTTCGCATTCTATATCGTATGCAAGAGGTTTATATATAAACACTGAGATTTGCTTGTGAATCAATTAGAGCTAACTCGTGAAGTACACGAGGAAATGTATACACCATTGCCACCAGAACCGTCACCATTAACAGACGATGTAAACTTTTGTATATATGTGACTGTACGACGTGAAAGAGCGCCAGGAAGACATCGCTCTCTTTCTCTTTATCTTTCTTTTCCTTTCTTGCTGTCTGCATATATGCACTGACAGATCGATGTTCTCGCGAATCAATTAGGGAGTACCTGTGAAATAAACTTACACAGCGAATAAATCCCATTTACAAGATTTACTTTCGTCACTTGTCGTTATTCTTTCTCTCTTGTCACACTTTGGTATATTTATTCATATCTTTTCGTTATTCATTTTTCATTCTTCTTTGTCGAAAAAAAAATTAACAAGTTATATATATATATATATATCTTCTGCATTTTTACTTTCCTTTGTGTCTGCTTTCTTTAACAGATCCCTCGTCTGTAAACTGCAACAATAAAGTGCAAGCAAATTTACTTTCAGGACCGCATCAAGAGTATATATATATATTTACGAATCTGGAGCGCAACGAATTCCACTTGCACTCTCGCTCCCATCATGAAAAACGAATGCGCTATACGTACATCATACCTTGTTACTTTACTTTTCAATTTTACTTCATAAACCGGAAACACATAAATTGAACATTCTATTTGCGCATTTATTATCCTCAAAGGCATGATTGGATGAATTATTAAATATGAACGAACCAAAATATGAATGCATACAGTAAACAATTTTGTATCAATTTATTCAAAATTTGTGTCTAAATTTTTTTCACATAATTTTTAGTAAAAGATTTAACACAAATACTATATGGAAAACTTGGATAAATTTAAAAAATGTTGACACAAAATGTATTTGAAAAAATGGAAGTGGTTTCTCTTATTTTTAGCAAAGTTATCAAAATAGATTGTTTAAAATAAAACACACTATGTACATTTCGTCAGAGTGTCCATATGAAATTTGATGCGAAAAATGAAGATTACCTTGAAGATCAAATTAAAGTTTAAAATGTGCCATTGTACTATCATCGAATATTTGAATAAAGTGAGATTATGTTAATGATTTTAATCAATTCTTGAAGAGGAAAAGATATTAAATAGAAAAGGCGCTAACAGTCATGAGATAAATTCAAGCATTTCTCCTAGATTAAATGCTATAAAGTAGAGCATATGTAACTGATATACAAGTAAAGAAGGTGATGATCGAAATAACTATAAAAATGATGCACTTTGGTTCATCAAAAACGTTTATTATTTTTTGAGTGATACTGAATGTTTTGATAAAAGCAGTACATGTCAAGCCATAATATCTTCCGTTTGTATCGATATCTTTTCAAGAAAATTGAAAATTCATCGTGCAAAACAACAAAGAAAAATATACTATAACGACATGAATTTTATAGATCATTTTAATAACGAAGAAAAAATGGTGAAATTTCTCCTATTTCTATTTTAATTTAATGAAAATTTCTTTCACGGATATTAACTTACCTGACGAAATATTTATGTTGTCACAATGACAAGTGATAACTGATTGTTGAATAAATCAATATTCAAAATATTAATAGTAAAATTTTTGATGTTGGAATATTAATATATATAGCTGCGTTGAGAATGAATGATTAATGGATATCAGATACGCTGAAGAGTAGATAATATGTATGCATGCTATATTTTATACATATAAATTGATGTCTGATTTCTGAATGTATACATAGAAGTACATAAATCTGGTCAGCAATAAAACATTTTTGTTGATATCAAGAAATTCATTATACAGTTGTATTTAATCCAATACAAATGATATATTTCCGTTATTATAATAACGGAAAGGTATTAACCTCTTGCATACATGTATATGCACACAGATTCCCACGTGTTTCCAAAACCGGATTACGCGATATAATTGACTACTATAGAAGCGAATAAAAAGTTAAATGAATAATTCAGAGATATTTTTTTCTAATCTTTTAAGATCTTCAAAGAAACAAAAATGGAATAATGTCCAATACTATACCAATTTTTCTCATTTTACAAATGATATCTTTATCTGTATCAAATATGTATTCGTAAAATTTTGTCTACTTATTTGTTACAGAAAACGAAAAATGACAGGGGAAAACGGGCTGCATCGGCTCGGAGTAATCCTGTGGCTGATAATCGTTTTAATCGTACACTCTACGTATTCCGGTGAGTTCCAATTAATTTAATGAAATATATTCAAAATGATAGTGTTCATGGTGATAAATAAAAGAAAAAAAGGTCTAATGAAATGTCTTTACATACATTAAAAATTGAATTGACTATTATTTTTATTTCTGAATGATAAGCAAGATAAAAATCATGCTTGAATTTATTCAATGTTTTCTAGTAATCTCTTTCAACACTTGTTCATACAATTTACATTCAAAGAAGTGACACTCAATTTATACTCAAAGAAACTTAAGAAGATTTATTATATTTTGTATCTCTACATCGGGTTAGCACACAAAGACAACAGTATGGAAAATTTCAACATTATTTCAAACAAAAATTAATATATTGAATTGAGATTCCAGTCAGTTTTGAAACTAATCAAAAAAAAAACAATAAATATGATAAATTACTCATTTACCTATCTGACATAAAATATGTGTAGTTTGATGGACAAAAATTTTGTTTCAGTGTTAATATAAAAAGTTATTCATTCTGAGCAGAATGATTTGTCTACGAAAATTTATGCACAAAACAGTTTACAAAAATTTTGAGTGGGCTTTTATATAAAATTTTGTATTATGTGCTCTCATACATATATCCATAAAATATATTCGATTAATAATATTGGATATGCAACAGTTTCTATACATCAAGAAACCAAACTGACTATCACGTAAAAAGTCAGCCTTTATTTTTTTTTCTGAAAAATCAAGCACAAGAATAAATTGAAATTTTGTTGTTATCGAACTGGATAGACATTAATATAAATAAGTATATTTTTTCACTAAATGTACTTTTAGGTGTTATTGGAAATGAAGATACTATTTTATTAATTAATATTACAACTATTCTTAGATACAAAATTAATTTCTTAAGGATTCATTCTCTGTGAATGAATGAATCGATAAATATAGAATTCATTTTATTGCTCCTTCTCGTAATTACGACTAACTCTATAGAAGTGAAAGGTCATATACACGCCATGCATGACACAGAAGCATATCTAATAAAAAAAAATTGGTGAGTAAAAAGAAGATTGAGCAAATTGCATCATGGATTATATTGAATATTACCGAAGCGCGGTTATTTAATTTTACCTCCTTCTTATCGCATCATTGTCATGCTTCAGCGCGTCTTAACTAAGCTTCAAATGACGTCGTATAAAATAGAAATACAATTTACTTCGTGTGCGCACGATGCTCTCCAAGAAGGCGTTACAAAAGCCTGAGTGAGAAAACAAAATGAATCGTGCTCGACGGCAAAAGGATACACCACCAACACGTGACTTTTAATACATCTATTGAACATTCCGACATTCCTAAAAGTCCACATCATGACAAAAAAATATTTATATTTAACTTTTCTTCAGTTTTAAACGTATTGTGATGCGTACACGTTCTCGATCGTCCAAGTCCATTGCCAAGAGGCGAAGAAATTTACGCCAACACACACACACACACACACACACACACACACACACACACACACACACACACACACACACACACACACACACACACACACACACACACACACACACACACACACACACACACACACACACAACACTCCATAATCGAGTATCCTTCTTTTTATTTCCTCCATCTTGGGTTTTTCACTCTGGAGTTCTTTTCTCTTTATACAACTACACTCTACAGTTGTCGAAGAGCTTCCTGAACCTCAGCATAGTGCATGTTTGCAAGTACTCTTTACTTTGCCATAATGGACGTTCTCAACGCGTTATTCGTCGTGACGACTTTTCCCATGGACCTATTCCTTCTTTTTTACTATTTCTTCTCCCTCTTCATCTTCTGGTTCACCCTCTGGGTCATCGCACACACCAACATCAATAACGACTCCTCCTGGACCTGTTCTCCTTCGCAGTAACATTTATATACATACAAACCCAGGAACTTCCGTTTAAGTCCAGCCGGTTTTCACATTCTGCACACATACACTAGTTAAAGTACCCGTTTTAACAAAACAGTCAGTTACATCTTTCCTGTAGCAAATTTTCTTAATACTCTTCCGAATGTATCCAACCTTCATGACACTTAACAATTTCAATACATTCATGCACCCATGTAACAAATTGAAACTGAATTTATTTCCAGACTTTTCTTTATTATCGATCGACTAAAATCAAAATAAATTGAATGAAAAAAGAAGATGATCGAACTACAGATAGCGGTTACCCCTTTTTTCCCTCGACATGTGTGCTGATATATACAACTATGGGGATCAGAAACATCAGGAGAAAATACTACGCGCAATGAATTCTGGTTAAACCTGTGGATGTGTTTATACATATAAAGACCCGTGGATCGTCGCCGTGTACATCAGAATCACGTTGGGAGAGAATGTCACTGACCGAGAGGCACCAGTACTATTTCTCTTGCGGTCTTTTCTTTCTCCGTACACCTGACCCGAAGATTACATAAATATATATAAATCCGTATACCAATGGAATTCACAAACGTATTGCGAAAATATGCAAAATGTTTGTGACTAGTATTATCACATCATCAAGTTGCGCGATACATACACAGTCATAGAAGCGGCACTTCTTCACCATTTCCGAGTGTGCGCGCGATCAAGGCCATGAGAATGAGAAAAAGAGGCCATTGTTAGCTTCGTATACCTTACGTATTTGTTGCCCAGGAAAAAAATAAAATGAACAAATGAACCAAAAGCAGAAGAAGAAGAAGAAGAAGCAAAAGAAGAAGACGAGAAGTCCGTTGACTATTGCTTCTTTACAATCTCGACTGCACCATGTCCTCTAAGATTCTCTTCAAATGTATTTTTCAACCTTTTCTTCTTCTTCTTCATCTTCTTCTTCTTCTTC
>JAQQBS010001423.1:5615927-5639005 GCA_030347275.1 Microctonus aethiopoides
GTCACGGTCACAGTTGAGAGGGGCCATAACGGAACGCGTGGGTGCAACGTCAGTGTGACACAGATTAAGCGATTGTATTAGCAATATCTTTAACAATATCATAAAGTTCGTAATTTTGTTAGCTAGTTGAACATTTTGATTTTTTTTCCATTCTTATATTCTCTATTTATATACATTTCCAAACGATTCAATTATTTATGAGAGCATTATGACAAAGAAGAGATGAGGAAGATTGAGAAAGATGCGGAGAAACAGTTGAACGATGTTGACCAACGATGGACCGGTTTGAACCCGTTGTCCTCCCAACATGTCGTCTGTATTTGCTGTATACTAGATATATATACAGGATACTTATCGTCTTTACTCCCCTGCTCATCGTGTATTGTCATATATACCTGCTGGATAATGTCGAATCCCTACACTGCACTCCTGAAAACAAGAAACCGCGACTTACAATCTTATAGATGAACAAAAAATAAAGAGATACTTACATTCGTGGGAAAAATGATAAAATTCTGGAATTAATTATTGAAGAATTATGTATTTAAAACTGTAAAAGAAATTACTGAAAAGTTAATTTGACAAATGAAATTATCTATTTACCTATAGTTTGTACACAGCAAAAGTTTTTCATGGATTCAACATAGCTTTTGCGTAGAAATTGTGTATAAAAAAATTCAACATAAATTTTGCGTAGACTTTTGCACACAATATTTTCCTATGTACATACCAACCATTAAGATGAAAAAAAATTTCGATATATGGTGTTAATGAGTGTAACACGATTCAAATGATAAATAAAAGTATATGTATTATTGATAATTATTCGATAAATGTGATATTTTCATTACATCATTGATATTCTTTTAACGCATATCTACCAATTATTTGAAACAGTGGAAACAATTATAAATCAAAACTTTCATTATTATTTTAATTTATCATTTTCGAAGTTAGTACCACAGTCCAATCATCAATTATCAGCTATAATTTCAATTCCCTTATTCTTGATAATTCATTATGAAATTAATTAATCGAAGACTCTTTTTGTGCATAATCTACATGTGTCTGATTCGATAGTATTTTTATTTAGTCGATTCGACGAAGTACATAATTGAACTATAACTAAGCAAAGTGTAAAAATTGATGTAATATATAATATAATAAATTATATGATAAAAATCGTTCATGCCATGTATGTAGAAATAACTTTATATATGTATAGTGATCAGAATACACATTTATATCGCAATCAATGCATACGAAACTTTTTCCAACTGCTAAATTAATTCTAAAGAGCTCTAGAAAGATAATAAAATTTTCATGAATACATGTAAAGAATTAATATTAAAATATTCATTGAATACTTCAAGAAACATCTTTATTTACTCAAATAGAAAATAAGATATTACTCTACTCCTATCTTTTTATAATAACCGTCACAAAAAAAATTTCTGACGGATAAAAATACAATTTTCGGAAAAGTGCAAGATATGCCCATTCTTTAAATACTAGGGAAAAATACCTTAGACCAATTTAATTTATGGTGAATGACTTAAACACATGAGATTTCTATTCAAATTAAAAGTTACACTAAAATGTTTCATTTAAGAATAATTTAGGGTTTTCTTTTTACGTTTTCAAACTAAAAACGAACTATGAAATTCATAGACGATTGGATAAAAAAATATGTAAAGTATACCTCAATACAAAAGCATACTAAGAGAAGAGAGCAAGAAATTTTGAAAGTATTGATATCAAAGATTCTGACAATAAACTTGGCAAATACGTATTACTTATATTTCGTTAGTCAATTAATGGATATAGACACACTGCATTGCAGTATATTATTATACTTACGATATACCTGCTTCGAAATGTGGCAAGAGTGCAAACGAACAAGGAGATGGCGGTGGTGATGGGAATACTGACAGCTATTTCCAAAGTGCATATTTATTATTCAAATAATACTGGATAAATGTCAGGTTTCAGATTAAATAATCTTTCCACCTAACTGTTTAGTTTTCAGAAAAGTATATAAGGTATACACACACATGTATGTATATTCATATATCAAAATGAATATGAAGAAAAGTATGTAAACTTTGAAATCAAATATTTAGGGTACTGCATGGTGATAACTGCGACGTTGCCACGTCTCATGATTTCTCAATGATTTTAATTGACTTAGGCTTCAAAGCATGCGATAGCCTAACATTGTTTAACAATCATAGGCAAAATATTTTTGAAAGATCTTGGAATTTTTTAACAATTATCTCAAAGTGTTCCTTAAACAGATCAGAATTTTTTTATGAAAAGTAATTTTTCAAATGATGTTTTGAGTATATACGTGTTAGAACTGTCAACTGCTAAAATGTATGCGATGTTGCCACTTTCCGAGCCGGGAGAATTCACAATATTAAATGATTGTTTTCAAATAATGTGAATATTTCCCCTATTTGCATCGTGTTTTCCTGAATTTATGATTTATTTATTATCAAATTTGCTCGATATTCATATATTGAAGTAACTTGTATTTTTCACATTCTCGTTTTTGTAATTTCGAACAAATCACCATTATTAAAATATTTTTGAACATTGAGAATAACGGTAAAGAATGTTATCTATATGAATATTTTCAATAATCAATAAAAAATTCTCTATAATTGCGAAATCAATTTTTAAATACTGTTATTATGAATTATTCTGAGAAAGGACATTGCTAACTTTCTATCCAGACTGTACCTCCGGAATTTCCTTAAGCATATAGTGGTTAGCACATTTTTCGATACATGTAATACCGTAATATCCAACATACACAAAATGCAATAAATACATAGCAGTTTAATTGGAATACACCTGATATGGATGAAACTTTTTAATACTATCACCTGAGAAATTGGCGATTAGAAACAAATTGATACTAGATTTTTTTTAATATTTTCAAACGGAATTACACATGAAAAGATTTTTTACAAAGGTGCACTCAACATTTGTACTAAAATGTTTTCAACGCGATTCTTACACAAAAATTATATTAAATGAACGCAATATATTTATGTGATTCAATTGAATACATAAAATATGTTGAGCACTCGTAAGGAATTGAAAAATGTGTTAATTTCTCATTCAGGGATTCATCACACAATGTAGGAAAAGGTGACCTAAAATGGCATACTAGGGTGAAACAACAGATTAGCGATTTTCAAATTCCTGCTCAAGTGTGGCACTGGCAAGATGGTTCTAGTATCGCGAAATCGCTTCAAGAACCACCCACAAAATTTGTAACATCGTACTTAGAAATAGGTTATATTTCATGTGTTTTCCCGAGTCGAAATTTATGTCCTATTTCCATGCTTCTAGGAGCTCTTTGAACCTCATATGATACTCCAAATCCTATCAACTCCTTCTTTATGCCTTCATCTCCTCAAAAAACAAATGATGGAATAATATTTAAATTTCTAGATTTTCATTTCCATTTCACAATTGAGTAAACAATATTAACGAATTTTTTTTTTATTCGAGTTATAATTCTTAACGTCATCGGAATGTTTCTTCACGTACGTGTATAGGTCGATAAGTATATGGAAAAGACATGCTGATGCGCGTTATGAAATCATCGTCAGCGGCCTTGCGCCCCTCTTCGTTGCCCGCCTCGTATATATACCTAAAGGTTCATTACCATTAGCCGCGAGTATGCTTAACTACACACTTGGACGATATCAACTCCTCTCACTTCTTCTTTGTTGCCTCCTTATTCTTGTTTAACTTGTTCACTTCATTATATATACATGTATATATAAATATATATTTATATATGCATATTTGTTACATGTGTGAATTCATCGCGTGCGCAAAACTCTCAAGTCAATTCTTCTATCACTTTCGAGGTCATCACTCGCACGCCGCTTATTTCTATAATGATAATTCAAACGCATTGACTAGTCATCATGATACAACAGGTGAAACGATCAAAAATAGCTTACGTAACCAGTCGATCTTGAACCATTAATATATATAGATACATACATATGTATAATATATAATGCCGAAATTATATTTTTACACTTCCGGGTGCACGATAGATTCCGTGAACATAATACTTTATTCAATATTCGGCATGGATGAAAGATCCAATGATGATAAAATTTTCAAGATGATGTTGATTAACATAAGGAATTTAATTGCGTTTTTAGTACCAAGATGCACAGCCGTGTTTTGCACGGCAACAGACAGAGGCAATCTGATGTAGTTTCACTCGAGTCGGATAGCTCAAGAACACAGTAATTATCATATCTCAGTAACGCTTGGTTTGGTTTCATTGAAAATAGCCTCAATTAAAGGCGTATAAATAAGTTACATGACAAAAATTATTTGATTTATGTCCGCGATGCCTTGTGGTAAAAGAAATAATCAATTGAAATTTCTAAAATTTCACGATTTATGAATTGAGATTCGAACGTTGCCCTCGCTGATTTTCATTTCTTCTCTTAAGTTTATGTAGTGTATAGCATTAATTATTATTTAAAAGCATCAAAAATATACAGTTCTATTTTAAATTTTCATCGAGTTCAGCATAAATGTTTTCTTTATCTGACATCGAAATGGTATTTTGACGAAGAAGTGATTTTATCCTTTAGTTAATTCTATCAGTCATTAACTACTGATGAAAAGTCAAATGATAAAAATATTTATATAGTGATAAAATTAATAGAAAATATAATAGTTTCACAGGAAAAAATGAAGTTATATTAAAACAAGAAAGCGTTATTTAACAAAAATTAAAAAATATCTCGCTAAGTTTACGTTATTGTTATTATACCAATATAATTTTTTTATGAAAAACCACAAATACCATTATAATCATTACCCCAGGCTCAATAATTGTAGTATATAAAAACTATTTTACTTGACAGCATTACTTTATAATACATTTTATTAGTATTATGTTCAATTTATTGGATAATATTACCAAGCATTTGTTTATGTACTACACAATAATGTAATTTTTGAGCTTGGCAATAATGATAATAATATCATGAATTTTTTTTCTCATAATAAAATTTTATTAATATCAACAAGAATTATATGAATGAATTATATGAATTTGACGCCACCTTTTTCACTTTATTTTAAAAAAGGTTTTTTTGTTTTAGCATCACTTTTTTTTCAATGAAACTATTATATTTTACTTTAATTTCAAAGGTATTATATACATGTGCTTGATCGTATATATATTTGAAGTGAAGAGATGACTCAGTGAAAAGTAAACTGAATGAAACGGTTTCACCGAAATTCATCACAAGAGATATTTAATTTTTTTTTGCTGATGGGTCAACAACCGATCCGTTATAAGGTATCTCCCTCACTCTCTCCTCACAATCCTTTATCCATTTATGTATCGGGAGTATCAATTACCGTCACGCATATCTCATAAATACCGTAATTCAATCGTTTTGTAATTTTATTTTTCCTATTTTTATTTAAGAGTTTGATTCTTTTCACACTTTGAGTATTAGTAGGCAACACAACTGCGATGTGTGTCCCTATTTGACAATGAAATTGAATCGATGGTGGCAATGTGTGCGAAAACATTGCCAATATATAATATTGAAATACCCAGCACGAATTACCACTTGGGTAAAACCCAACATTGGCAAATAAATATTTCGCATACTTCTTCCAAACTGTGCAAAAAAAAGAAAAATCATAAATACCACTCAAAATGTTCCATCATAATTCATATATGAAGATTCAATCTATAAAATAGACCTGGATAAACATAATGATGAAACGAGCAATGATTTATAACAATCAGAAATTAAATCATACATCAAAAGTCTCAGCAAAAACCAATTAAAAAAACATAAATAGTAATAATTATCGTCCCACATGGCGCAATGGACGCGTAACATAATGTACGTGATGTGTTGTCATTACGTGAAGTATTTTAAAAAGAAAGGCACACAACTCCCAATGACGAGACGACGACAACGATAGAATGCGGCATCTTATTCTCTCCTGTGTTATGGGACAATGAACGCGTGAAAGCTAAGAGAGAGTGACTGGTAGAAAATAAAGTAAGAGAAAAAGGAAGAGAGTGAAAAACAGTAAGTTTATCGATGAAGCGCATCCCATTCATGGAATTCATTGTTCTCAGTGTGATTCGATTCATTGAAAATTGTCTATATGTCTATTGATTCCCTATGCAGAATGATAATGTTTTAATCCATCAGACTTGTTGAATTCTTTTTTCATTCAGATATTTTTTTCTCAATGCAGATATGCATGGTACATTCCGACTGGGAATAAAATTGATACCGTCACTATGTGAAGCGAGACTTGAATTCAAAATCTATGTATTGATTATATTCATGAGAACGACTGTGATCGACTATTGAATTTTATTCGAGATAAATTATTTTTCCATCATATTAAAGGTATTTCATTTCCAATCATCACAATATGCCAACTTACATTCATTCATTACCATAATAAACACATAAGTATGTGTATCAAATGACAAACAAAATTGAGCCGTATAATTCTGTTGAAATATTATTCAAAATATTTTCAGAATTTTATTGAATGGAATAGTAAATTATATATCGTGAGTCAATTTGTGCTGTTATTGATCATATTTTTTTGGTTTACTAATAGACTATTAGAATTCGTGGTTCAACAAGTCATTCCTATATACAATACATTTATATAGAGTTGAATTGAAATTTATTTTGAAATAAATGTTGTTTTAAGATAAAGACACGTGGTTATTCTTCCCTTGCTGTCTGTTCATAAAATACATATAAATATATATGAAAAAAATTATTTGGCAGTTAATTTTTTATTTAAAAAATACATATTTTTAGGTTTATTACTAAACTTCGGAAAGTCTTCAAACGAAGAAAAAACCGGCAAGTTTGAGATAATTCTTCTTATCTTGAAATTATCGAATATGTTGGATATAATGTAAAATACTACAGATGGAAATTACTTCAGCGGAACATACCTCAATAACGGTAATGTGGCTCTTAGCGGGCGCAATATTCATAAAAAAAAAATACAGTTACTTTTTCGGTGTAATGTTTTCTATTTGTAATTCTGGATTCATTGTGAAATCATAAACAAACATTTCATAATACAATATTTCAAATGAATATGTTTAGCAGTTATTAATGAAAAATTAGTATATTTAAGATAAATATCAAGAACAATTTGCAGAAATGTAGTGTATAATGGCATCAGAAGTGGCCGTTTAATAGGATCACTTCAAAATAATAATAAGAAAATGGGCAATACCTAAACAGTATTACAATAATTATAAAGCACTTGGCGTATAACCAATTTTATATATAATAAATGTGTATACACATGTATACATATATACATGAATATGATACATTCGTGTCACAATAACAGATATTTTCTTGAATCTAACTCAACATTTTTACCAATGTGAAAAGTGGTATAAACGAACTCTACAGAAAAAAAGTAAGCTCTTTAAATATAATTAAAAATTTCAGATGAATTTATAAATATTGTAGATACTTCTAATAATCAGCCGTCTGTAGCTGCAAAACATACCAAGAAGAAATAGATTAATATACCTCGACTAGAAAAAGTGGCTGAATCGCATAACATCTGGGAATACATAAAATTATGACACAATTCTTTTTCACCCTTGTATAATTGAACTCGACAAATTCATAAACATAAAAAAAAAAATCAAATTGAAAATTGAATGGTCGTTGGTAAAATTTAATGTGAATGTGAACATATTAGAACAATATCGGCATCACAAATGAAAATTATAAATTACAATGAAGATAAAATAAGATAATATCCCCGATAAAATTCTCAAATATTAAAAAAAATATAAAATAACAAAAAATGAGAATAAAACTAGACAATATAGTGGCTAATAACAATCATCACTTTTGTACGTATCATTAAAATCGCTTTCACTTCTATATAAATCATAGTCCCAAATTTTACATACTGAACGTATGATTCTGTAGATATAGAATATAGTTGACTTTTTCACGACATCAAACGATAAAAGTAAAAATAAGAAATAATAAATGCATTGACAATCGAACGGTTTTATTATTCATAAATAATAACACATTATTCACATTAACATTCCTTATATATTACCGTTGAATTGCTTGATAAACTTTAGCCAGTCATACACTCATTTTTCTGATGATGTGCTTAAAGATGTTATGCGTTAAAAACAGATGAATAAAATTCTAGAAGTTTGTTTTAAATTTAATTTCACGTATAATTTATTTAGAAATGGATATAATAAATGTTTGAATGTTAATAAAAGTTTGTATTAGTGTCTACACCATATGCCGCGCACTATTGAGTTTTTTTGCTCATTGTCTGTATTGTTGAATTTCTCCTCGTGTAAGCGCGTTCACTCTCACGTTAACAAACAAATCTCCAGCAGTAATTGGAATGATGAACGACCATTCAAGGGTGAGATAGTGAAGTACTGTTATGCCCGCCACCTCATAGAATTGCACCGATGTCTGAGTGCTCGTATCACAAATCGATTAAATGCAATTTATAGTTGGAGAGAATAAACCCCACTCAATGTACTCAAATGATGTATTTCAAACCTTTACTAACACAAAATTAAATAAACATATTATTTACTGACTGAAATTCACTGTCAGAGTCATTTCATAGATTTAATTACGTGCATGAATTTTATGGATATATGTGAAAAGAAATATACAAACGATATTTTCCGACATATCTGTATTTTATTCGCTATTAAACTCGAACTCATGGAGCATCTTCAACTACATAAAAAGAATGAACTTTTGAAAGAAAAGCAGTTGTGAGTTCCTCTGACTCAGTACCAGTTACCATCAGATATATTCATCTTTTTTATTTTCAATGTTCAAAATCTGCTGAAATTTTTTTGTTATTAGAATTATATGCTGATTTTCAGGCGTGGGAAAAAAGTTATTAAATTCTCGTAATGGCACATCCAATGACACCGACAATATCTGAACGGTGAAGACTGCGTTTCTGGAATGAAAAACTTAATTGTCTTGACCCAAAAAAGAAACTGACGAATAATGTCTGATTTTGTTTAAACAAAACAGAACAGTATGGATCGTACGTTCCCTTTATCAACCCTTATTTTTGTGTGATCCATTCAAAATTAATCTTATTCCCAGTAATGGTATTCTTCATCTATTCTTATGACAGATTTCAAAATAAAGAAGTTGAAAGAAAAGAAAAATTTTCTGGATAATACACTATTTAATTTTGTAATCTCATGGATATATCAACATAGTTTAATTGCTATTTATGTCAAATATTTACGTTAGAATTTTTTATTGCAGCACCAGTATACGATGAGGATACCACACAAATCGCAGAATACGAAGGAGGTAGATGTTCATAATATTTTTAAAGCAAACTATAATTGAGAATAGATTAACAGATAAATTATAGTTAATTTAACTAACTATAAAACAAATGAATGAATTAATTATTGATGTATTCTATTTTCTATTTTTTTTCATTATAGTGGGAACCGGATGTCACTATAATTTCCAAGATTATGAGGAAGGTGATAGGATAATGACAAACGAACCGTGTCTCAACTGCACATGTCACAATCGAATGTTGATGTGTTATCTGAGGGTTTGTCCACAATTCACGAAAGCAATAGGTCAAAATTGTAAAGTGGAGAAGCGACCCGATCAATGTTGTCCAGTTATTACTTGTCCGGAAGTTCCGGTACAATTACTGACGTCAACTACAAGTGCACCATCTGACTTAACCGAAGTTGGTTTTCATGATAATTATGGCTGCAGTATTAATAATAAATTTTATGCCGATGGCGCACAATTACCAACTGATCCAAACAATCCATGTGAACTTTGTTATTGCATAAGAAATCGAACAACATGTACAATGCAGCAATGTACACTTAATATAGCGCAATGCAATCCCGTTTATCATGTAGGAATTTGTTGTCCTGTCAAATACGATTGTGGTAAGGAATATTCCGATTGACCATTGATTCATTTCTTTATTGATTATTGTTTTTCGTGAATAAATTCAGAATATAATTTGAAATTAATCAATTCATCAAATTTTGCAGACTATAATGAAGAAACCAAAACAACTCTGGGTACAACACCTGGTCTAATTATGACTACAACAATAACCCCGGACGTTGTATCACCTAGATGCTTTTATAAAGGAAAAATGTTCAAAGATGGCGATTTACTTTATTCAACAGAACCATGTCATCATTGTTATTGTTTCCGCGGAGATATCGCCTGTGCTATACAAGACTGCGGAAAGCCAATGGAAACTCATGGAAAAAATTGTACTGCTTCAACACCACCGGAAGGTGAATGCTGTCCCACCACGTACGAATGCGGTAAGAAAATCAATTTGTTTAGCTGTATCGAATGAAGGAATTATATGATAATAATTCTTACTGAACATTCATTTTATATCGATGCAAACGGTCACGTAATCACAATAAACAAGCTCATCATCATGATCTGATGCATTATTAGTACTGTATTATATACTGCAATTGATTTAAAATGAATTTATAGTTGCAGTTATGCATAAAAATTATTTCATCTTACTGTTATACTTGCTTTTGTTTTGTTATAGAGAGTACGAATGAATCGGCTGAAGGTGAAGATCAACAGAAAGTAACACACGATGAGAATGAAATTGTTGCAACACAAGCGTCATTGCCGATGAAGGGAGAAGACGTGGAACAAAAATATGAAGATTTCCCAGGTGCAAACAATGCAATATCTCAAGATAGTCAAGTTCACGAAGAAATAACAATAAAGTCTATTGAATCTATAACGACAACTGAGGGTACAATCGAGAAAGAAAATAACCAAATACCTGAAAAAACAACTCCAACGTCTGTTTTCAAAGACAATGCTGTTCCACAAGAATCTATCATGCCAGTAATTCATGTTGATGAAGCAACACAATCTAGTGATGAATTTACCACACCGACTAAACCGATCGAGTCAATTGAGATAGTTGGACAAACGCAATCAACAACAAATAGTAATGAGGTTGAAGCAATGAAAACACCAGCTAATGAGAAACCCGCAGACGTACTAGAGGTAGACACAGAATCATCAATCCCATCGAGCGAAAAACCATCTACGAATCTACCGGCAAGGAGTGAAGATCAATTCCCATTACAGCAACCAACTGCACAGCCCACAGAAATCCTTACTACTATACCAAATACCGAAAATGAGTTTAGTGAAACAGCAGTCACTGTGCCGGTTATTACTGAGACAGAGAATAACAACAAAGTAGAAGAAGAGCCAATAACTCATGTTTTAGATAGCAATGAAATTCCTAAAGTCCCCAAAAGTGATGAAGAAACAAAAGTTGAGGAGACTGCTATACCTGAAGAGATTACAACAATTAAGGTTGCTGCTGAGACAGAGAAGAAACAACTTGACGAAGCAGAAACTGAAGCAAGTAGTTCAGAAATGCCCGAAGCATCAACGGAATCTAAACCGGAGGCAGAAGTATCCGGAACAGAAATGCCTGAAGCAGTGAACGAAGACGAATTAACTACTCATCGATCTGCAGCTCCTGATATCACGAACCGAATACCCGAACAGGACTCTACGACTACTGATAAGTTAGAAGATACTCCTGAAGAGGCTACTACTACACATTCAATAGCAGAACAGCCAATGTCGACGCAAACAGTACCTACAACTGAAATTGTTGAATCTGAGATTACGGACATTCCAACAGAAGGCCCTTCTGGAATCGTTACAGTAACTCGTGGATCAGTTAACAAAGATGATGACAATGAATCTGTACCAGAAGTTCAAGTGACAGAAGGTTACGATAAACAGGGAGTTTCTGAAGAGACACAGACGGCTGAAAATCTCATGACTGATAAGCCAGAAACACCAATGGAAATTTCTACTGAAGCTCCAGTACTGGAATTGGAAAAAAAAACAGAAAAACCTCAAGTTTCTGCCACGGAACCAACTGCTCTTATCACTGAAACTGCAGCGATTGAACCAGAAACAAAAATGCCTAGTGAACATATTCAACGTATTCCACCAACACCGATAGATGCGTCAACGACCCAGGGTCCAATTGAACATGGAGAGCAATCTACAAAAGCAGTAGAATCAGAGGAAACACCAACAACATATTCTACTGAGGCATTTGAAGATGAAATACCAATGAAAGGTTTAGAAGTGAGCGGAGAAAAAAGTTCAGAAGAAGCAATGAGACCTGGAACATCAACTGAAGTTGACAAACAACCAGAATCTTCGGAGGAGTCATTGGAAGAAGACGGTGAAATGACAAACAGTCCTTTCCTTCCGATTGAGCAGTCTACATCTACAGAATTTTCAACGGAAGTCAAGAATGAAATCACTACAGAGGAGCAAATTACTGAACTATCCATGGAAAAAGATACAATTATTCCTAAGGACGAAAAGAAACCCGTAGCGGGAAAACCAGCAGAAGAAAAATCAACAGAAGAAACATTGACGGAAGAAGAACTAATGAAAGAAAAACCTGCTGAAGAAAAACCAATATTGACGACACTACCAGAAAGTGTGGAACAGACACCAACTACAGAGATACAGACACTCAAAACTGATCAAGATCAGACAACATTACGTCCCCAAGAATCTTCAACTGCGATTATTGAAGAAGAAATATTAACATCAACTTTCAATGAATCTTCATCAACATCAGTTCCCGTTGGAATAGAACACACTGAAGGAACAACAATTGCTGAAGAACTAATCGAACCATCAGTTACTTCAACTATTCCCGAATCTTTAACAAAAGATACCAACATTGATAAAATCCCTAGTGATATAAGTCAATCAACTGAACTTCCCGTTCTTCAAGAAAATTCAACAGAAATGGAGCAATCAATACAACCAGCAATAGATGAAACACCAGAAATAAAACCAGAGGAAGCAATGAAACCAACTGATGAATCAATATCTACGTCAGAACAGCCAATAACTAAGTTTGATGAATCAGACAATGCTGTGAAACAACAAACGGAATTCCCAATTATTTTGGAAGAGATTAAGCCGACAGAAATGTCAGTTGTTGAAGAAAAACCAGTAGAAGGGGTTTCATTGACACCAATCGATCTTCCAATGAATGAACCAACAGAAGTGAAACCTACCTCAAGTCCAATTACCGAAATACAAACGATAGGAGCTGTTACTAAGCCCACAATAACTGAAAAAGAAACTTTGGAAGAAGATGAAGTTCAACAAACCCAGAAACCATCAATTGTCTCCGAGGAAACAGAGATATCAGTTACAGGAGAAAAGTCAACTGAACCTACCATTCTAGAGAAAGAACCAAATGAAGAATCAAATGATCAAATCGCAACATCCACTGAACAAGACCTCAAGCCTGAAGAAAATCCAACTGAGGCTATAATAGTAGCGGTAACGGTTCCTGAGACTAATGAATTGTCCACCGATACTCAACCAGAGTTGAAACCTGAAGAATCATCGTCAGAAAAGACTAATGTCACACCATTACTGAAGGATCAAGAAAAATTGACAGAAACGCCAATTTCTGAAGAACAACCAATTT
This sequence comes from Microctonus aethiopoides, assembly GCA_030347275.1. Classification (NCBI taxonomy): domain Eukaryota; kingdom Metazoa; phylum Arthropoda; class Insecta; order Hymenoptera; family Braconidae; genus Microctonus; species Microctonus aethiopoides. The sequence goes on from JAQQBS010001423.1 coordinate 5,629,557, forward strand.
CGATCACAACAGAGAGTTCAATTAGTGAAGAAAAATCAACAGAGAACACAATTACATCAGAAATTATGCCTATTTCAGTTACAGAACAACAACCGAATGAGGAACCAGTAAAAATAACGGACATTTCCACCGAGACACCAACTGATGATACAATTCATACTCAATCTAATATTCCTGAAGAAAGTTCAAGTAAAAAACCAATATCGACACCTGCTGATAATTTTGAACCTGAGAAAAGACCAATCGAAACTTCGGTAGCAAATGTCACCCACGCTGAAGTAATACCTGTTGAAATAACAGAAGAACCTACCCTTACTTCTATTTCTACAAAAGAACCAACTTTCGAATTAACATCAGAACTTTCACCAGAATCAATAGCAACAACTATTGAAGACAAAGAATCAGGTGAATTTCACGAAACGTCTGAAATACCCAGCAAGTCCGTGACTGAACCGTCAGTTATTAATGAAGAAACAACTGCAAACAGTGAGCTACCAAATGAATCATTGTCAAATGTAGCCAGTACAGGACCCGTGATTGCTGATGAACAAACAACGGTATTTGGTGATAAGCAAACTGAAAAACCTGAAAAAAATCAAGAAGAAATTTCTCCATCACTTACTACAACTCCTACTTTCGCAATCGAAAAGGGAACAACACTTATAATTCCATATGAAACTGAAGTCCCAGTCGAAAAAATACAAACCACTACTGATGCACTTGTCTCAGAGTCATCTACAATATTGCCTACTAAAGAAGAAAAACCAGAACTGATACCTTATACCGAACAACAATCCGAAATATCAACTGAAAGTTCAATTCAATCTGTTGAATCAACTGACAAGTTTGCGAAAGAACCATCATCATCAACCGAGACTTCTGATGAAATATTACCAACAACATCTGAAGACCTCAAACCATTGGGAATTCCAGGTGAAGGAAATTGTTTGATCGACGGCGAAACCTTTACAAATAATTCTAGTATCCCACCTATCAATTCTTGTCAAATAAGTTGTCGCTGTGTGAGCAGCATCGTTCAATGTGAGTCAGTACAGTGTCCGCCACCACCAAAACATCATTCCCGCTGTATGCCGGTTCTCATGCATGGTGAGACATGTTGTCCAACGTATACATGTGAAACTGTACCCACATCTTCTCTTGAAGTTGACAATCAAATGGCTGAAGAACATTTAACGACTGAAAAGCAAGTTCACGAACAAGAAACTAAAGCACCTTTAACAGATGAAATTTCCTCGGCCGACGCTACGGTAGCTAGCGAAGTCATGAACCCATCCGAGGAACAAGTTACCCTATTTTATGACCAAAAAGAATCTACTTCAGTAACACCTACTGAAAGTTCAAGCACCGTGGAATCAGAAATTAATGTCACAGTTGAACCATCAGATAACGCTCCAGAAATTTCCAATGAATCTACAGAATATACGAAATCTCCTGAAATTATAACAAAAGAAGGTATACCAGAGATTGAAGTCACATCAGCAACATTACTTCCAGATGAGATAGAATTGACGAAACCTGCTGAATCAGATAAGAAACATATTGTTCCATCTTTCGACAATAGGGTTAACGAAGACGACAAAGTCACTACCGCACCTGGGGAAGAAATGGGTACAAAAATAGAGCCAACGTCTGATTCGCATGTACCTGTAGATGACGAACAAGAAGTGGTGAGCGTCCTCAATGCCGACGATCACTCAGTTTCTATTCCGAATAACACACAAACTGAAAGTGCAACGATTATTACCGAAAAAATTGATGAACCTTCACTATCAACTGAAGTTAATGATGCAATAAGTACTGATACCAGTGAGTTTGTTACACAATCATCATCAGAGGCACAAGAAATTTCCACAATTGGTGAAGAGACCTCCGTGACGAAAGAAAATCCAACAACGACTTTAGTCGAAAAACCAATTGAAAATATTAAGGAAACATCAGAAAAATCCCAAGAAGGATCTTCGTCATCAGAAGATCCAAGTGAACTTACACCTACCTCGACAGTTGATGAATTATCTACAGAGAATTCATCTGCAGAAAAAACTGGACTGCCCTTGCCAGAAACAAATAAAACAGATGATAACGTATCTTTATCTGGCGAAGAACAAACAACTGAATCGATATCTACTGATATTGAAATGACCGTTTCCCCTCTCGTAAAAGAACCAGACGTTAAATCACAAAACGGAACATTACCAGTTAGCGACACTGCCATTCCAATAATTACTGAAGAGCATAAAGATGTTTCTGAAAAACCCGTAGAAGTTCCGAAAACAGAAATACCCGAAGAGCAGGCAGTAACTATTGTTCCCGCGGACGATAAAATTCTTGTGCCAGCAATTCCTCAAGATCATTCAATAACCGAAGAAATTACCACAGCTGATGCAATATCTGAAGAAACGACTGAACCTTTCATAATATCCCAAGAACAAGCCGAGAAATCCACTGAATCTCCTCAATCACTCGAAACTGCATCGGAACCAGTTGTTGTTGAACACACCTCTTCGTCGACTGATCCAGCTGTTCCATCTGAAACTGCAACATCGTCAATCGCTCTAGAAAATTCAGAGCAAACCAAACCATCGATAACTGAAATTTATAAGGAACAAACCGTTGAACCTGTTTCAAGTGAGTTGACTGAAACTTCAATCAGCGAATTTAACGTTGCAACAACTCCATCGATGATTGAAGCAGAAGTAACTGATACCTCAATTATAATGAATAAACCAGAAGAGGAACATACCTCAAGTGCAGCACTTCCTAATGTAACAGAGACTGAGGAATTATCCGAAAAAACAACAGAAACCATATCACCATCAACCGAATCATCATTACTAGAGTCTGAATCTATTGAAGGTGAAACCGAGCAGTCTTCAACAACATCTCTAGCAAGTATAGTGCCTGTTGAATCAGAACTATCCACTGAAAAATATCATACAGAAGTGCAAGAAAAAACCACAGAAGGCGTAACGAGTATAACACAAACACCAGGAATGGAAATATCACAGACTGAAACAGCTATCACCAGTGATAAAACTTCGGAAACACCTATAGCAGTTGATGAGCAACTGAACAAGGAGACCTTGGGAACGCAACCTTCACTAACACAAGAAATATCACCTGAACTTATGAATGCCTCGATTATTGTTACTGAAAAATCTGAAGAGGCAACAAAATTACCAGAAGAAGTAACATCGTCAATTTCCGTAAGTCCTGAGTTAACGACAGTGCCAAAAATTCCATCAGAAGAGCATATATTGCCAACAGAAGCACCAGCGGAAACTACTACTGACTTCTCTAACAAAGAACCATCAACTGAAGTTTCTGCAGAAGCGACCGAATCACCGACGACTCCATCAGTAATCTCGGACACAGCGGAATTTGAACCAGTGTCGCAGGAAAACCCGATTAAAACTTCAGTTGAAGATGAAAAAGAAATTACAACTGGAATTAAAGTTGAGACACCATCACCTACAATCGTAGAAATAAGTACTGCTGAAATAACTAAAAAAACGGAAGCTCTTGGAACGATCTCACCCATAGAAGACACATTATCGACTGTACCTTCCTCTACCGTTGAATCATCCATGGGACCTGAAGAAATTTCACCCATGACATCTCAAGATGAAAAACCAACAAATATCCTGACAGATGTATCTGACGAACCCACGTCAACTCCAGCTATATTATCTTCAACTAAAGAATCTGTCACACAGTCAACTGTTGTAGAACTCATTACCCAACCTTCAACAGAATCCTTCGATGAACATACGATGACCCCGATAAAATCAGAAACCTCTGAGGAACCCTCAGTAATTGAAACTCATCCTCCAAAAATTCCCGAACACACAATAGATGAAACCAAACCCGCAGACCTACCATTAGGACCTATTGAAGATGATATTCAACATCCAATATCCGATCCGTCATTAATTTTTGAGCATGCTGAGAATGAAGGTCAACAACCAATTAATCCCCTTGAATCTGAAATCGTTCAAGAACATGTTACGGAAACCGAAAAGAATTTAACGAGTGTACATCATGGATATATTCCGCCCAGCACCACTGAAGCTCCGATTGGAAGTGAATATCCGGAGCAGTCTGTCTCTGATGAGGACAACCCACATTTCCCAATAAACGGTGGTACTCATCTAAATCCCGAAGAAGATTATGACGAAGATGATCAAGCGGTCTATGGGCCGGGAACTTGTCGTTATGGCGGAAAAGTTTATGTATCAGCTCAACAAATTCCACGAGATGACCCATGTGATTTTTGTTTCTGCTTCCGTGGTGATATAATTTGTCTACAACAGAGCTGTCCACCACCAATACCTGGTTGCCATGAAGAGCCAATCAGTGGTTTCTGTTGTCCAAGATATGAATGTCCTGTATCAATGGCTACATCACTCAATATCACAACAACAACTACAACCACAACTACAACATTGCCTCCGCATTTTCTCTCGCATGCGTATAAAGGAGCGACAAGACGTAGTGGATGCCAGATCAGAGGTCAAGCATACAAAGTTGGTGAAGTTATCCAGTCAGCCTCTGGACCTTGCTTACATTGCATGTAAGTAGCAAGATATTTTATAAATCGCATACAACATATATACAGGATGTTCGAAAAAAATGGGAACGGAGAAAAATCTCGTAACACACGAATCTAATCGAAAAATCCGAAAATATATATCTAATATTTTTCGAAAATCTATTTCCTACCACCACATTCGACCCCTCTACCTCCCACTCTTTCCCCATAGTTTATGTACTAGTGCATAATAAAATTAAATCAATCAATCAATCAATCCCTCACCTAGTCCCACATTTGGATGAATCCAATTTTAGTATTGCAACTTTTTAATAGTCATCTATTGAATAAAATTTTTATCAATCGAATTATAGGATTAAATTTTTAATGTCTATTTCTTTTGCAACTTTCGTAGAGGCATTTGTTGACTAAAATTCCTGCGAATTTTCTGTTTCTGTCTCTGCACAACAAACACGAATTTTATTGCACAGATGACCATAGAAATAGCAAGAGAAATCGGCTTAAAAATTTCAAGACTAAAATTGAATTCGTTCAAATTAGCCACTAGGTGCGTGTGGGGGGGGGGGGGGGGGGGGTCAAATGTGGTGTCGTTGGATAGATTCGTAAAAAATATTGAATGCGTGTTTTTCACTTTTTCGATAACACGTTTATTGCTGGAGAAGTAAATTTTCAAAATTTTAAACAAATTACTTTTTTGATGATTACGATATCTGGCGATCACCAAAAAAAATGTTTAGACTAAATTTACTTTTTTTTTATACAGAATTAAATCCCAAAATGAAAAATCGGGGTTTCTATTCAAAATTTCTAAGGTATCAGGAAATATATTTTCAAAAAATATTACATATGTATTTTTGGAATTTTTGATTTGATGCATATGTTACGAGATTATGTTTTCCATCCCATCTTATCCGAACATCCTGTATATAATATAAGATATTAATTAAAGATGATACTCAATTTAATTTTCTTTATATATTTATTTATAACAGATGTGGAGGTGACGGAAATATGAAATGCGAGCCACGAATTTGTACTCCAGAGCCAATGATAAGACAAATGATCGCTGCTGCTACTGCAAAAAGACGGAGATGAGTCATTCCATCTGTCATTAACGTCGCATTCAAAAAAACGTTAAATGATTTCAATTAAGCCAGAAAGTAAATGAGAAAAAAAATTTTTTTTTAATAATATAATTGTGTGACATTACTAAATAGGCCAAATGCAGTCGGGCAGTCTTGTATAGAAGTGAATTTAAAAAATTGTTCTAAATGATATTTGTAATTGTGCGTTGCGGAACACAGACAATAATATATGTGATAAGAGATATCACGAGTAGAGTGGCCAAAACAGTTATCATACATAATTTATGTATACGACATGTATATAACATGTAGTATATGTATGACAAAGACAAAAAATAAGAAATTCATACGCACAAAATAGAGATTAAGTAATAGAGGGCTCATTTATGGTGCCAAAACAACAATTAATAAATGATGAAAACTATGGGGATACTAAATGAATCGTGAAAATTTACTCATGATACACTATGAACATGAGATTATTATTAAACGTGAATAAATTCATTGAACGCGATATTGGTAATTGTGTCTTTGTTTGTGTTTATAGCAACGATACAACTTATATTCAATTTCGTATCATAAAGAAACATATAAGAGAATTTTCTTTCATGACATCATGATGAAACATTACAATTAGAATCATCTTTTTCTGCATATAAGCTCATATTGCCAATAACCTTACTGTGAACGGGCACAAAAACGTGATCCATTCATAGATCCAAACTGAATGTGAAATAACAAAAATTACTAATGATAATGATAATGATAAACAAATGAGCGCATGCAAAAAAATGAATATATTAGTAGAATCTCAAAATATGATGAAGTAATTAATTAATTCGGTGATTGGAAATTGAATTGTAATGTTTTTTATATAAGCGTATTGAGGCCACAATCTATGCCTGATCTAGTGAATTTCTCAATTATTTGTATGTTTTTGAATGCAATAACGAGTATCTTTCCACTAACATATTCTATTTTCTTTATTATTTTTTTTTCATTATTGGATTTTTATTTCGAAATGAAAAATCCTTGATAAAAAAAAATAATAAATAGATAACTGGCATAAATTGTGGCCCTTGAAGTCAATTGTTTGATACGCATTCGTAGTTGCGAATCAAACAAACAAAACATATAAGAAAAAAAGCAAAAAAAAAATGAGAAATGAAAAAATATAATAATTCAACTACACGATAAACTCTTACAACAAAAAATATTAATGATGTGGATGAGTGGGCGAAGAAAGTAGATGCAAATACTAAATAAGTGTGGATGAAATATGTACGCGCATCTCAAAGCTCAAATTGCGGCTCGCATGGAGGACCGACGATAAATAAAATGCGATTCGCTTCTCCAGCGAGCTGGCGTCTTTATATATATAAATATTATAAATGGAAATATATACGATTTTTACGATTCTTTATACCATTGTAATCTCAGTTTATATTCAGATGGTCGAAAAATGACCTATACTTTTTAAGAGGATATTGGACGAAAGAAAGGAGGACAAATAAAAAAATGCAGGGGGCGAATAAAAAAAAATTTTTTTTTCACATCGATAATTTTTAGCAACTTCTCGTCTTTGTGAAAATTTCACTCATGATGATAATCTTCTATCATTTTCATATATTATAATTAAATAATTAATTACTAATACTACTACTACTACTACTACTATTATGATTATTATTATTATTATTATTAATATTATTATTAATGTTATTATTATTATTATTATGCTCATCATCATTTTTTTTATAAGCGGAAAATGAGTTGTCCATCGTTGACGAAATTAAAGGGAATGAACATTAACTAATGATAAATTCAAATGTATGAGCATTTCTCGTTTATTTGAAATCATACATTGCGATTTATTTTTTGTCTAATAATCAATTCAAACAACGTAATAAAATCAATTTCATGCTCAAAATGGATAAAAACAAATTTTTTTTTTTTCAAATAAGTTCGTTCGATATATAGTTTGTAGATCGAAAAAATAATTTCTTATTTTCAATGTGACATTGTAGCATTTTTATTTTTACGTTCCTTTCGCAATCCCTGATCTGCTGCAGTTCAATACAATCATCTTTTTTCAGGCAATAATTGTATTTCTTCGCTGTTTTTTCACGTCGTTTTATCATACACTGATACAGTTGAACATCGATATTGTGAACCCCCACAAGATAAATCTTTCGTTACAGTGAACGTGACGTAACAAGTCTGGTGGACAAGTTCACTGTAATGAAGTGCGAAGTGTTCCGATCACTTCATACACCACTGTGAAAAAAGCATTAAATGGATGAAAAAATGATCTGGCACTCCGGGAGTGCCGGCAGAAGTGAAAACTTGAACATTAACGTTGTACATTTTTTAATATTTTGGAATGGTTAGGGAATAATTTCGGACGAACTTTTTCTACAAAAATTTACAAATGATCAGCATTCAACAGTAACCATCACATTCAGCATGGTGAGCGATAAATTTTTAGTGCGTAGGCGCCACGCACTAGATGCTCCCACCACATCACTGCCGTGCATGCACGTAGCAGCCTGTAGTACAAACACACACGCACACTCACACAAGTGCCCCGTGCCGCTTAAACGAAACAGCCAGCAGGCATACATTTTCGGTGCGCTGCAGAAAGAGAGGGGGTTCCTCTCCTACGCCGGCAGTCTACCCTCCCTACATCTTACGAATTTTCGATCAGCATCACGTGACCCTGACGCGAGTTCAACATTTTCTACCCATCTAAAAAAAAGTGCACAACGCCGCTAAAGAAGTTTTCACTTCAAAAATTGATTGCTTCAGCTGAAAAAATAGTCTTCCTACAAAAAAGCACTTTTGACTGAAAAAAATAGTTTCCCAGACCAAAAAAGTTGAGTAGATTTTTCAGGGCCGGAAAAAAATTCTTGCTAGAATAAAATAATTGCTTGTAGTGAAGCTTCACTTTCTTGGATTGAGAATTTTATGATTCAAAACCACATTCTTCATCATTCAAAAAAAAAATTCATTCATGAAAACGATGTGTTTTTGGGCTACTCATATTTCGTAAATTACATAGAATGTAATTTCGTTTCTTCATAGAAAAATGTTGACGTGAGCTGATGGAATTTTTTTTTTTCGAATGCGTTAATACATCTTCCGCGCTCGTTAGCCCTGACTCCGCTTTCCATCAGGGATGGATACCTAATCACAGTGAAGTTATTCAGATTACCGGGGTCCACCACATAGAAGTGAGAGACGGAATTGAGTAGGAGTCATAACAAGCAGCTCATAGCAGCTTCGTGCAATGACTTATTCTACCCCATCCGGACCCCAGTAAAATAACATAATTAATGCCTCACTTGACAAAATTAATTGAGTATTTAATTCAAAACTGAGTAATTGACCAAGGACAACCAGAGTCGAAATTTTTTATCCGAAATAAGTCTGAATATTCCGACATCCAACCATCTGCGCCTGCCCCGAGTCTAAATTTTTGATCCGAAATAGGTCTGAATATTCCGACATTCAACCAACTGCGCATGCGTCTCCAATGTTAAATAAAAGTTCTGAAAAAGTTCTGAAACATCTTCAAATTTCCGTTTTCGGATTATTCGTAACTTTTTCAGAACTTCCAGATTCAGGACTTTCGGACCTTTTTGGAACTTCTCTCTATATGTATACATATGTATATATACTCAATTGGAACGACGTCATTTGAAAATTGTCGGTAAAACAGAAATTTTTAATATCTATAGCGACCAAATTTAAATTATAAATTTACAATTAAATGTGCATGCCAAAAAATACGT
>JAQQBS010001423.1:5661536-5675937 GCA_030347275.1 Microctonus aethiopoides
AGATACAGCCAGTCAAAAAACACGCAAAAATTGCGAAAAATTTTTTGACCCTTTAATTTTTTCCTTTAGTGTATAAAAGTTTACGATCGGCTAAATTCAAGATAGTTCTAAAAATAATGAAGTCAATTTAAAAATTCAAAAAATACACAGTTTATTGTTAAATCATAACAGATAGATACTCCAAATTTAATCAAAATTCGCAGGTCGATAAGTTGGGATTATATGGGGATTCCAAAAAAGCACTCAAATACATAATACAAGCAAACACTCTCGTCATTCACATCTAAAATTTATTATGTACACAGTAAAAAATCGTTTGTTTATGTTTATTCAACAAATTATTGGTGGACTTCATTATCGTAGAATTGTACAACAACGTAAAAATCTATATCAACTTTATTTTGTCATTTTCGGCCGCTTGTCAAACCTGAGAAAACCACGTTCGTGTGTCTCATATCATAATGACAGGGGCAATTAAGGGAAGAGATACACGGTTTACTTGTACGAGCCCCCTCCTCTAAAGGTATAAATATACGTTGTGAGGCTATTACAAGTGTACGCACTACTTCGTCCTCAACGGCAGTCAATTGAGACAATTACAATTCGTTAGTTGTATAATATATAGTGTTCTATTTTTTTCATAGCTGGATCCTCAACGGTCTTATATTAGTTGGTACAACAATTCAGTCCTGTTAAATTTACTATAATGGGTATAGTTAATTCACTGACTGCTCTCAGTCGCGTCAACCACATCCACATCTCTCACTTTCTCATCCAGTGTAGACCGTCATTTATGCTTTGAAAAACAGTTATGATAAATATATTTACACAATTGAATCGACGAATTAAACCGGCATTTAACTTTTTAATAAAACTGACTAGAGGTTTTGTTTCAATGTACTCCTACAAGCGCGTTTAGAAATCATGCTTAAAAAATCATTGCATAAATACAATAAAAATGCATCAGTATTACGCTAAACGGGACATGGATAATTGACAAATCATAAGCCAGTGGAAAAAACAATTTCGAATAAATATAAATAAATGATTCTGATATCAGTATGCAGTGTAGCATTGCATATGGTTAGTTTACGTGATCGATTTTGATACAATGATTCGATGTGATCGACTGTCGCGAATTTATACATTAAAGCAAAAAACAGAAAAAAAAGTGAAAAACAACAATTTTTGAAATACATATATTGAGAATAAAAAATCATAAAAATTTTCTCAGAGTGCATACGCATGACTTGATAGTGGCATCTCACATACACACGTTAAGCCGAGTACACACTAGGTGAACGAAGGCGAACGAACAGTTACAAACGAATTCGTTTGGTTTATGTGTACGTACTGACGAACGCCATCGGTCGTTTTTGTTCGCGTTCGCAAGGGTTCGCTCACCAGACGATGCATCGAAAGAAAATTCGTTCGGCCTGTTTTTAATGTGCACAGGTTTTTTGCGCAGTACGAATAATCATACGTAAATATATTAATTGATTATTTTTATTTGTGATTTGAATCATAGATTAGAGCAATTCTATATGTTTAAATCTTATTAATTTATGTCGAGAGCATGAATTTCGGCGAAAATAGACGAACTTCGATGAACAAATTAGTTTACCTTCATTCGCCTAGTGTATTCCCAGCTATAGACATTGAAAAATCAAGCGTCCTAGTATGTTTTACACAAGATCGTCGAAGGTTATTGTACATCTTCACTATATTGTTTTATAAATGCACTGAGAAGTTATAAGAACACAGAAATAAAATTCAAGTTGCTCTGTGATGGCTCGAAAGGATATTATTCTCCCTCGTTCCCTTCGTTGCCCTGCTCTTCAACAATTCCTCATAAATAAATATACAGATATAATGGATACATATACATATTTGTGTATATTGTGTATATACAACAATCGTGGGCTTGATTCACGGAGGCATTGTCTCCTCTTTGTAGATACGCATACAATAGCTGAGGAGCCGATCCAAATCTAATCTATGACTTATAACTCATGTGTTTGAATATTCTGCCGACGTATACACCCGCAATCAATGACAGATATGGAATTGTACTATAAATATAATATACAAATATGAAATACTTAACTTCCGATGCGGTATGCAGAGGAAACTAATTTTTTTATATTTGAATACGAATATGACGAAGAAGTGAAATATATATATAATATATATATACATATATATATATAAAAATATGAAGTGAAGAAAACTGTATACCTACCTTTTAAAGTAGAAAAGGAAACGTATAACAAAATTGATATGTTGAAAATTCGGGATATACATGCGCGATCTGTCTCTGATGTCAATATTTTGTGCGTTACAAAAGGATGGATATACTACGGAAGTTCAAGACAATGCAAAAAAAGAATGGTAGGGAAAAAGTAGTTCGATTTATATCGGTTTGACTTTATCGATATTTTGTGTCAAGATACATTTGACGCGAATTCATGCTAGTATATATCTTACTCAAAAAAGAAATCAGTTCTGTGAGTGAGCATATACTCTTCTATAATTACAGAATGTATTTTAAATGAGATATTTTTTTTCTCTTAATTATATGTTGGTTGAAGAACTTGGTGGTATGACAGAAGCGAAGAGCAAAAATATAGAGAAGGCGGCAAATCATATATCATATGGTTTGTGTTACTATGAAAAATAAACACTGTTCATTCTGGCTCTATGCCAGACGTCTTCGTCTATTACACACACGATCAACGACCCTATGGTCTTGAACTTGCCGGCGACTGGCGCGACGTCCGACTTCCTCGAATAACCAGACGCTAAGGAACAAAAATCCTCTTTTTTTAAAATTTTATTTTCTACTCTCTATACAAAAATTTTTTTATACTTTCGTAACTTTAATTGTTACTTCGAAACCATGAGTGACGTCTATTCTAATAATGCAACCTGATATTTTGGCACGCTTTCATTATTTTGAATAAATTAATTCTGAGGTGATTGTATAACATGAAATACTATTCAATAATTCACAACTAACTCTATCAGTTGCACGAGTTTCAGGAGAAGAAAAAAGTGCTGAGAAAATAAAATAAAAATGAAGAGTATATTGGAGAAACTGAACGACAAGTATACATAGAGAATGAACATTGTACACAGAAAGTATATAATGTACACGACTACAGCGACGTGCGCGTTATCAAACAGGCGCTACGAGGAAGGCTGAAAGCTAACGGTGCTCAAGACCTTTAGTAAAAAAAATATATATTAAAAAAAAAACGCAGAGAAGGGCCTTCTATTCTCGCAATCGGTTGAAGTGAGAAAGGCGTAATAGCAATGGTGGATTCACTCCCGTAGCTCTCTCACATACCTTCGCGCATACGTACCGTATTTGTGTGCGTATGTGTTTACCTACGTTCATAGAAGAGGCTGTACACCATAGACGTAACGGGGTCGCAAATGTCAACGGGCCTTGCCACGTGATATGACCGCCTCCAGCTACAGTTGTACCTTCACACACATTACACAAAGCACATAGGCAAATAATAAACTAAATATCACTTGACTCATACGTGTAACCACATACATACATCACAAGAAGCTAAATACTTAACCCTTAATGCTCACATAACTATATATAATATTTAATTTAACAATCTATTGTAATGAGAATTTATTTGATGAAGTTTGAAATAATTGATTTTAATTTAATACAAAATTATTGAAAATAAATTTAACAGAAAAATTTTACGATGAAATTATTTCAACATTCAATGAATTTTAATTTTTTTTTTGTCAATTTAAATTATAAATTTGTGATTTGAGAATTAAATTTAACCCATTATAATTATAAGGAAGTGAAGAAATAAAATGAAAAAGGCTTACACATGATGTAATTGAAATTTTCTTTCTTGTTTATTGTGGAGAAATATGAAGTAAAGTGTTATATAATTAATGCAATTTTAATTTTTTAAAAGTTCCTCACTGCTGGTACTTTATGTATATATTTACTAATAAAAACAATAGTTCTATTACTATTTACGTAGAAATGATATTTTATTTATACTGGACACGCATGTCGGGAATTTGCTATAATTAATGACAGTTATTTGAGTAACTTATTTGATACAAAAAAAAAATAAAAAGAAAAGAAGAGAAATAGGTCTCAACTTTTATATTTCTTCATCTACTTTTCATTTGCAGTTTTGTTAACTTGTTTACACACGTTCATGAAATTCATAAAATTTGACAATTATATACAAGCAATTATTCTCATATTTTTCATTCATCTTCTTTTTTTTTTTTTTCACAATCAAAAATCGCTTGTATTATCGGAATGATTTTGCTATAAATGATTACAATACAATTCCTAATTATTTAATTATTATCTAATAATTATTACTAAACATATCGTAATTTCTCGAACATTAATGATAACATACACGATCAAATTTTTTTTTCCCCAAGAATACATGGATATTCTCCAATATCAATCAAAAATTATGAGTTTACTATAATTTCTTTTAATTTAAAATTTGCGGGCATAATATAGTTTCGATCGACTTATATTCATCGCAAATAAAGTGATAAGATCTATAACTGAACTGAAATGATTCATATTCATATGGATTTATTTTTATGGTAGTGTATTTAATTTACTTTTTGTTCGTCTGGACGTAAGGAAAATATGAAGTATGGGAGATGTCTCCACCGTATTGGTACAACATATATAATTTAATTACAATCATAAATTTCATCGATCTATTTCATTATAACTTTTATTTTACAGTATTCAATATATTTCTAGTCAATTTATTGAATTATAAAAAAAAAAAATTTGGATCGTTAATTAATCAGAAAATTTTTTTTTGAGAATGATGAAATCCGTTTATTCATTATAAAAGAATTCATACTATTCATCCAGTATGCATATGATGGAACGAGAAATCAATACGGTATATTTTTCTATGGACAACGCTCTGGGCAAATTTATCATGATTCTATTTCAATACACATGCAATATCGCTCGTAATATTCATTTTAAATTGAATAATATTAGCTCAGTCAACTGACAACATCGTGAAATACTAAAAATTTCATATGCCTTCTTGAATTTTTACAGCTTACGGATAAAAATTAATCCTGCATCTTTTTGTTCCAAATTAGAAATAATAGTGAAAAAATATGAATAATTTTATAATTTACGAGTGATTATTATTGTTTCCTGCTTTGTTTCGCCCACTTATTAATTTACTATCATGAATGAGTAGTATTAAAAAATACAGAAATGATTTTATCATACTCAATTCATTAACTCGAATTTTATTTGATTATTCAATTTTTTCGAAAAAAGAAATAATATGGAACCATTCTTGCATTCTCATTCTCTTATCGAAAATCCTAATTCAATAATTCAAACTATAATATTTATAAACTTACCACTAATCTTTCAGCTCTTATTTTTCGTCAAAGTAGTGTCTTTATTGACAAGTATTCCCTCGATTTACCAACTTCTATCAATCAGTTAAAATTTCATCTTTGCATAAATCAGAACATCTCATTTCAAAATACAAATACTTATTATTGCAGATATATTTGATCTTGTCAGATTCTTTTTCATGAATTTTTTTTCCTCTTCATATTTTCATTTTGTATTTTATGACTGAATAAGCTTGTAGGCGTATTCGATAATCTATCTGTCTCTCTCACACATATTCTCTTCATCAACCAAGACCAGCCCACTGCATGAAGTCTGGAACTTCTCTTACGGGCACATCACGTGCCAACGCTTTGACTCTCAAATTCCTGTCCTCTGTTAACAAAACTACATCACGCCTCAAGCGCCGTGGTCGGCCCTGTTCTGGAACACACATAAATCAATAAGACATAAAATCGTAATCTCTCTAAGTTCACATATTGTCATCGTAATAAAAACGAAAAGAATTTTAAACATGAAAAATTATTTTCAAAGAAACAAGAAAGTTTCAAAATATTTACCTACTATTGCTTGATCTTTATTTGTTGTTTTAAACAAACTAAGACAAGTAGCTAAAATTTTATCATCATTGCTGACCAATCCATCCATTGTTGTGTCTTCTTCAACAGTAAATGTACTTGATGATAGTACAGTACCACGTGTCGTCAAACATCGAATTCCTGGATTTCGACTGCGAGCAAAAGTTAGAGCTACTTTTGCTGATGCTGCTACACGAGCTATATGCTCAGGATTTAAGGCTGCTCTTGATGCTGGTGGATAATCCCTAGCGTCAGCCCCTCGAGTAAGACCCTCAAGTTCATTCAATACTGAAATGGTACGATAGAAAAAGAAAAAACAAATCAGATTCAATTTATTTTGAACGTGTGAGAAAAGTTATCCAGTGGGAATTCCATATGTTAATCTAGAGATATCAAATTTGAATAGTGGGAATGATTATGAATATTACGGGATGCAAATACTCCATACCAAAGTACACCATGATGGGATTTTTAGAACGTACTTATTTGTTTATCGGACCAAAAAAGGTCTTCGCTTTTCAAACAATTTTTCACTCTTTGTTTCTTTCCTTCAGTTGACATTTATTATTTATTCATTCTTGTATTCAACAGCGATGAACCTAAATATGCAAGAAGTGTATATTCCAGGATGTTTCCGGTATATTTATTCTTTTTTTTTTGTTATTTTACTGTAATGCAGCAGTTGAAAATGATGAAAAATAAAATTCAAGTCGAAGCACGACTGTCATGAATAAACCACAAGCTTTATACAATATATAAGCCTGATTTATTGTTATCGGACAATTTTTGAGGTATTAATCAATGAATGATAAAAAATTTATCATTTACAAGTACACGGTAGAAGAAATATACTAATAACGAGTTGGAAATAGCGCATTTAGATAACCTGCGAAAAATATTGAAAGCGCGTATGCGGTAGAATTTTTCAAAAATATGTAGCTCACATAGATCATAATATAATCGTTGATTATTTTCATTCCAATAATGATAAAATGATATTTGTTGTAATTAGTAGGTACTGTTTATTGTCAACAAGAAAATTTTCATATTTAATTGATAAAACAGGGTTTAATTCTACACAGCAAAAATTTTGTATAAAAGTCCATTCCAAATTTTTGTGACAATTTTTCTTACTAATCTAGCCTGAAAATGATGTTGACATAACACATTATTCATGTGACTCGATTTAACTGTGAAGATATGTTCGACTGCGTTCATAAAAAATTATAAAGAGTATGTTGACTCAAAACGTGCATAGTTTGAGAAACAAAACTTTATAGTGTGAGGTTCAACATGAAATATTATTTATTTCAGGCAAAATTATTTTCTTGGTGCAATACAAATTATTATGTTAGAAATTGATATAAAGTTTGCGTTAAGAACAATTGACACAAATTTTGGGTGGATTTTTACACAAAATTTTACTGTGTAGCCCTGTTTGGCCAATATTTTTCAACAAAATATCTTTTTGCGACACGCAACAAATTAAATTGTTCCCCAACTCGACTATCTCAGCTATGCCACTGCCTTGTTGAAATTTTTGTGATTTTGAATTAACTATTTTGCTTCATTGATGCCCATGATAGCTTTCAATCGATTATCAAATAATTTTTGCTTCGAGAACTTTCCTATACAATGTACTATTTTTTTCAAACGTATGATAATGTGGCAATTATTGTACTGAGACGACAGTGGAAAAATTCAACTTTATCTACATCGGCAGTTATTTTATCCACCGAAGTTGAATGTGTTATTGGCAAACGCTACATAAAACGTATGCATTTCTAAAACTGACAGATTAATGTTAGTATATTTATTTGTCAAAAATTTTTTTGCCAACAACCATAACCAACAAATTTATAATTATTTTTTCGCAACCACCTCAGTACAATTATAGCCTCATTATTGTCCGTTTGAAAAACAAAAGTCTATTTCATTTGGAGGAGAAATTACTTTTCATGGCTCACTTCGTTCAACGGACAAACTCCGGTACGCCTGAAAAGTAACATTTCTCGTCCTTATGAAATAATATACTATTTTCGTGATTTTGATAATTTTTTATTATTAATTTATTCATGTATAATTATGAATACACTGTTAATATTGAGTTTATTCTATGCTCACTGTGTTGCCAGACTTTGTAATATTATTTCAAATCAACGGCTGCTCGTACGAAATTGGCTACACCCAAAAAAAAAAGACTTGATTCAAGTCTAAAGTCGACTTATGTCAAGACCCTTGATATTCTTACAAATAATCAAAATCTTGGACTTGATACAAGCGGAAAATCGACTTGATGGAAGAATAACACCTCAAGTCTACAAATGTCTTGATCCAAGTCTAAATATGACTTAATCCAAGTCTGAAAATGTCTTAGTTGAAATCTGAATATTTCTCGCTGTAAAATTAATCATTCGGACAATACCTCAAGCTAATATTAAAATTAAATTAAATTCTAGTTTTCTTGTTCAATTAATAAATTAATTAAACAAATAAAAAGTGTGATAATTCATACGTAAATGCGCACATTTAAATAACATAGAGAAAATATTTTTTTACCATGTTATTTAATTGGAAAAACGAAAATTACGAGGAGCCATCTTTAAATATTAAAATTAAGAGCTCCGCTTCAAACAGGCTTCTTTTTTTATCGACCATCAGTAAGTTTTCAGCCCGATTTTTTGATGAAAAAAAAAAGTTGCCCAAAAATGGCACACCCTAATGCACAGTCCATACAAAAAATATAAAATGTTTGTTCTGCGTCGTTTTCATGATGTTATTCAATTCATGTAATGAATATCGCATAAAAACAGCTTATATACTCATTTGTCGAATTATCTATTTTCTGCTCGTTATTTCGATTTTTAGAAAATAGTGAGTAAATATATATTCATCAAATCCCCATTGAAAATTAAAAAAAAATTTTGATCAAGCTTAAAAAAATATTCGATCAAGAGTTTAGAAGTTTTGGATCAAGACTAAAAACAACTTGAATCAAGACTAAAAGAACGACTTAAATCAAGTCTAGAAAAAACTTGAATCAAGTTTATTTTCGTCTTACCCCTTTTTACGGCTGATTAAACTCAAAACATATATGTAATGTCTTGAGTCAAGTATATTTCAGACTTGAATCAAAACTATTTGTGTCAAGTCGGAATCGCGACTTGATTCAAGACTTTTTTTTTTTTTTTTTTTTGATGTAACAATAGTACATAAACGGCCGAAATTTCCAAGAACTACAAATCTTATTGACTTTACTATATATTCTCGAGACTCAACTTTTTGCTCCGATTGTCGGGGTTCAACTACCTTGAAAACTTGAATTAATGAGTGTGAATTATTTTGTGTCTATACAGATGATGACACGCAGTAGGCAACGCCAAGTTGAGCAGATCGAAGTCTGTTTTTGTTTCATTTCACAGAAACTGACACTTTGATTTAATCTTAGATACATTATCGGAAAATTTTTAAATCATGAGAAAATCTTAGAAGATCAAAACATTTGCCACTATATTGGAGAAAATAGACTAGCTGAAGCAAAGTGGTGTGGTCTTTGCCCAATTGCTTCAGCTAGAAAAATTCAATTTAAATGATTCAAATGCGATCTGCCTCTATGCAGAAATCAATAACGTTGATCGATGAGTTTTAGTATATTTCATAATGTAAAAAAATTTTCAAGTATTAATATATCTCAAAATATCATTTTTTCCTATTGTTAAGAAATTGATCTTTTGAATTCACCTGCTACATCCATCACTTGGAGACCACTCGGGGCGCTCTAAGTGACTACTGAAATCATGCGTCACTCTATTGAACGCTCCAATCACACAAATGACCATTTCCTTTTGATGTTTCTGGTACATTCTTGAATATTCTGGAGCCACGTAGTGGATTTTGCTGCCATGCACTATACATTCAACTCACAGTCGCGCTACATGCAACATGTGCAAATCCTAATAACCTAGTCAAGAAAATTTCCTCTCAAATAAAATTCAAGAAACATCTCACAATCATCCAAGGGTATTGAGAAAATTCAGTTAATTTATGCAATCAACTACTTAGTTGTGGTTGTGAATCGAAATTCAGAGTTACACATCAGTGGGAAGTAGTGAAAATTCATCCACCAAGGTCAACTTCAATTCACAAGAGTCATCTCATTCAGAGTACAAATTCAACCCAGATTCAACATCATCAGCCAGCCAACATCATCAAAGTCAACTTCAACGATATTTCACAATACACTCACACATTTACACAAGTAACGAACACATCTCCCAGATAAACTGAGAGAATTTTTGTGTAAAAATTACGGTGAAATGCGGCGCAATATTTACTCTGCATTCAAGTAATCTTGGGATATAATGACAACTGGAATAGATATTAACTATATGTGATAAGAATTTTTACCCCTCGCGAAAGTAAAAATTATTCGAATAATTTTTACACGCTAAGCATGATAAAAAGTACTCCTAAAGGCGCGTTCTCATGGGTCGAGTTTAGGTAACCAACAAAAATCGAATGAAAACTGCAATGAGAACCTATCTTCCAATAGAGTTGATCAACTTTTTAGTTGCTACACATGAGTGCTAAAAAATAACAAAAAGAATTAGTTCAAGTGTAAAATAATTAAACTGAATAAAATATTTTTAATCAAATCATGCAAGATTATTTTCAATAAAATTATTTTTGACAATTTTGGAAAGTATTTAAATTTAAAAAAATAATATTATCAATAATTTGATGAAAAAAAAAAAATTCAAAATTCTATAAAAAATAAAAATAATTTCGATCACATTCTGAATAGTGACTTAAAATTTCCGTAATTTGGAGTAGAATTTTAAGAAAATTTTTCAAAAAAATCGAAGAGGTCCAACTTCTTGAAAATCTCGATTTCAATATTCAAACGTGAATAACTAAGTGATAATGACTTCGGATAATTTTTTTGTAATTTTTTCCTGAAACTACATTAAAAAACGAATCAATGACCATTATTTTTTTTTCATATCGATAATTATCACAAATCTACAATCGATTGAAAATTTTTCACCTCAAAATTTCAAATATTAATAACTCAATAACATAGCATTATAATAATAACATTATTAACGTTTTAATGTGGAATATTAACTTTTATGTGAAATCTGTTCAGATTATATCACAATCACATATGTCTTCACTTTTCATCCGCGGCTAATATCTTTCGCAAAGCTTTTTGTTTTTGATAAAAATATCGAATAATAAATTAATAAAGACATTACTTTATTGTGGTTCAGGATGAGTAAAACATATATCCAATAATTTACATTTTCTTGCCGTATGTAAATTCGAAGAATGTTCTGAATATATTTTGAAATAAGCATATGAGAGGTTTAGAACAAACATGCATAATTCTGCGATCACGAATTTCAAATTTTTTGACTAAAACCATTTGAGGTTGAATGAAATGAAATTGATTTGGCCTCGGATTTATTTTTTCTTCACAGTGTGCATGAGTAAACGCGGTACAAGTTGTGAAGTGTGGCAGAATTTTTGACGACTTGTTAGGTCATCTAAAATCCTCATAATTCTTGAATGCATATCTTCAGAATCCTAAAGTTCTGGAATAAACTTTGGATGACCTACTATACTTTCAAAGGTCTTTCACAAAAGGACACGGGTCAAAACTCCATTCTCTCTTCGTTTTACTCTGTACGAGAGGAATCGCCCACGCCCGAGTCGTGGTCAGGAGCCTGGCGGCCAATCGACACTCGTGCCCACACATGCATTCATGTATGAACCGTGAGAACCTAACTGTGAACTAACCGTTGAGCAGCCCTTTCTTGTATACCATCGACTTTTTTTTCACTATGTATCCCATTTACCACTCTTTCTCTATTTTCATTCCGCTGACTTTTTCATTTTGTTTATGTACGCAGATATAGCCAGACAGAGCGATCAAGGGTCAAAGGGCGGTACTGGGGCCGATTTTGCATGAAAGCACAGTTTCATTTCGATCCCGAGGGCGCGGCGATGCAATAAAAGCCAGATGACCCCCCCCCCCCCCCCCCACCCAAATCGACGAAGAGTGAGAATAAGAGAAGAAATCGCAATACAGTGAAGTGATTAAGACACACTGCACAACATTTCGTTGCATACATGAATACAACTAAAAAACATTGCTTAATTTTGTTTAGACAGCATAATTTTTATTACATCGAAATAATAATAAAATTCATTTAACATGAGTTATAAATCATTTTTTTACAGTAAATAAAATCAAGAAAAAAAAATATGTGATACGAGGGTATTTTTTTTTTGTTTTTAGCTGCACGAAAATATTATATTAGCAGACTAAAACCAGTTTTCCGATTAAATATAATTTTCCAGACAATAAACAAATAATAAAGTGATTAGTATTACCATTTATTACCATGCAGCCGAGTTGAATAGATTCTTAATTCGCGTAATATTCACAACAGTGCTTTTTGAAAAATAAATTGAAATGAGTAATTCTCTACTAAATATTGCTATGTCCCATGCTTACTATGGGTTATAGGGTAATATTTAGTCGAAAATTTTCTCGGTGTAACTTGATTGAAAACCTATGTACCAGTAATTTGTATGAAAGCTATCACTTGTTTATTTTGTATGTTTTCGTGTTTACTAATCCCTCAACTCTTAATTGCCCTTAAATTATAATAGCCCAGTTACTTAAGCTAAAAAGAGGAGTCAACCTCGGAATGAAACGGAATAAGCTGAAAATTTGTAAAAACCTTTATTTTGGCATTCTAAATGTTGTGTCAAAAGTCTCATATGGTCACGTGTGAGCGTCTTCAGATATTCAAGGTCAAAAATCACGAAAATCAGTTTTTTGGAAATATCTCGCTTCCTTTGCCTCGAATCGATTCGCATTTGTTATGAAAGTTGAGAGTATAAAATTCTCTATAAATTTGGTCTTAACTATTTTCTCATACGATCATTTGTTTCTAAGATAGAGCGTAAAGAGTGTGGAGCGCTCAGCCATACATCCCATAGCGCAAGATCAACCGCGAATCCCAGTTCATATTAGGGGTTTTTAATGTAATTTGTCGTTAAATATTATTTAATTAACTTCCTGATGCCTAATTGGATTAGGCTAGATCAAAAAATTTATACAATTATGAACAATCAGATTTAGACAGATCTAATGTTACTCCAAGTCGGTAGTTATATATCTGAATGAATCCAGTATTGTCTCTAGGAAGAATCGCCAAATCTAATTAGATGAAATTTGATGTGACGAAATCATGTCAGTTTTATTTAAATTTATTGGTTCTTTTATGCCTTGGAATAAAAATACACAAACTATTAATGAGAATTGTTGAAAATTCAAAAACAATATTTTGATTGATTTGTCCAAGTAATATGTAATTTAGAAAATATCTGATGAACATTTTTCTCACTCACTGTGCATTCTTCTATACTCACAACATTTTTCAATATTCTCAAACTACTATATGATGATAATGATAATAATTTGATGATATGGGTCAACATATTATTTCTTAACGCTAATATGTCTTATTATATTCACTGACGAATAAGAATTATTCTTGAAGTATTGACATGTCTGATGACAATCTTCATTGATAATTTATTCGAACTATTCCTCAATAAATCAATGTGATAAAAAAATAATAGCTCCGACCATAATCTTCATCTAACGGCCCATTTCGATTAAATATCATGAACAATGAAATGTAAGAAAAAAAATATAATGTCTAACTGTTTACAGTACACCGTTTGAGAGTTCAGTTCTAAAATTAATTTGCTTCAATGAAAAAATTGCTTTCGCAAACGATTGAC
Organism: Microctonus aethiopoides; assembly: GCA_030347275.1. NCBI lineage: Eukaryota > Metazoa > Arthropoda > Insecta > Hymenoptera > Braconidae > Microctonus > Microctonus aethiopoides. The sequence continues at coordinate 5,675,355 of JAQQBS010001423.1, forward strand.
GGGTAGTTAAATATTCAGGAAATGAATCCTAAGAAAAAATTCTATGGTAATGACGCTCTCTCATTCTCACGAGCACATATATAAAAGCCACTACCGAACGATTATGGCCCAATAATCTATTCATGAGTATTCGAATATGCGAATGATGATGTCAATGTTGAATCGAATAAACGGGCAGATTTTCGCGCTGAATAAAGAATGCAATTATTAGTTATGAGCTATACGCAAAATAAACCTTTCAATATAGATTTCATCAAATAGATAATCGTCATGCACACTAAATTCAATTATATGAATTCTTTTTTCTTTTATAGCAAATTGTATTATGTGATTCAATCTTATTAAGTATTCATTTTGCTTTTTACTGGTCTGATAGTGACACTAAATTCCCTGAAAACCACAGTTCATCCAACTAATTAAAAGTTTGAGAAAGCAGAAATGGGAGCATACGTTAATTTTTTTTTCCAAATATAAAGCCATCACCGAGTCAAATGTATTTACAAAAGATGAAAAAATCGACGCGCACGTGTTCTAACAATTTTCGTACTTAACCCATTAGCGCCTGAACGGACACTTTTGGACA